>JAKOGI010000909.1:0-150000 GCA_029747015.1 Carnegiea gigantea | reverse complement strand
TCATGAGTATTGTAATTGTGTCACCTTGAAGGAAGAAGTAGAGGACTTTACTAACCCCAAGGACATATCAATGGAAGAGGGTAGAGAAATAATCATAGTTGAGAGTAAAAAAAAGGAATGATGGTGGCAAGGTCGCCACATTCATAGAGAATGAAAATGTAGAGATTCCCACCATTTTTCCACCTAAGCTTTCTAACCCAGGTAGCTTCTCTATCCCCTGTATTCTGAGAAAGATGGAAATTGAGAGAGCCCTGTGTGATCTAGGTGCAACTGCTAGTCTAATACCTTACGCTTTGTTTCATAAGCTTCACGTAGGGCCATTACAAACCGCACCTTTTTCACTATAGTTAGTAAATGGTTTTGAAACTCAACCCATAGGCAAATCGGAAGATGTGCTAGTTAATATAGGATATATTTGTATATTAGAAGACTTTATTATAGTTGATATGCCCAAGATCGATGATACCCAAATTATTCTAGGTCAGCCCTTATTGGCTACCGCAAGTTGCAATATTGATGTAAGAAAGGGGTGTATAACATTTGAAGTGCAAGGGTGCTAAGCCATATTTTGTCATGGGGAGGAGAAAGTGGATTCGCCTAATTCTTCTTTATTAGATGAATTCCCCCCTTCCCTGAGATTGACATGGAGGATGTCTTAGCTTGTGAAGATCCTCCTAATTTTGACAGGATTTCTACTGAGGACCCCAACCAGAGGTATATTAAGGTGGAGTTTATTGCTCCTACACCGCCTAGCATGCCCAAGGTTAAGGCCTACGCTTCTAATGAGTATGCTATGAGTGAACATTGCACGTTTGCTTAAGTTGTTCTCTCTTTGTCCCCTACAAAAGAATTTAATGCAGATTTTGATTTGGGGGTTATACAAGGTGAAAATAGCCAGTCTTATGGGCTACGTCAGCAGTTTGCCCTGTATGCTGATAGTGTGTTATGGCATAAATTGATGAAGATGAAGGACCTTCAACCAAAACTTTTACGATGGTAGCTTCGATTGACGCAATTTGATTTGGTGGTTATTGATAAAGCTAATGTCCATACACTCACTGATCCGGCCAAACATAGAAAGAAGGGTCGAGCTCTTGACCTTAAACGGGCACTTCTTGGGAGGCAACCCAAACCCTTTTTCTTTTCTTCGCTTTGCTTTTTATTATTTTTTTTAGTTTTTGTAAAGAAAGAAAAGATACCCAAAAAAAAAGAGAAAAGAGAGACACGAAAAAAATAGAGAAAAGGATAAGAACAGAAAAAAAAGAAAGAACAAAAGAGATGAGAAAATATACATACATATATATATATATACACACACACACACACACACACACACACACACACACACACACATATATATATATATATGTATATATATATATATAATATATATATATATATATATATATATATATATATATATATATATATATATATATATGTATATATATATATACTCATCTCACCTTCACTCATCCACCATAACCATCTTCTTTTCTCTCTAATTCTTCTTCTTTTTACATAGTTCCTTCATTTTGTTCCTCAATGTTTCTTATTTAGGTGTTAATTTCAATTTTTATTCCATTTTGAAACAATGGCACCAACCAAAAGACAAAAGAGTGTCACGAAGGTTGGATCATCAGGTCAAGCACCATCCCAGCCTCAACGAACCACCCAAACTTCCACCAATGCGTGAGCTCAAGGTAACATTCCTCACCCTCTCAGTTTAACTAACCCCAATCATGTTGCTAGATATAACTGTTTGAATAAATGTATGGTTGTGGCGACCCGATATTATGATGAGGAATCGTTAGCACATTTAGGAATGTTAGATGACATTAGGTAGTTGTTTACATGGGGTGGTATGGGACACTTCATAGAAATAAAAGAGCATACATACTAGGACCTGACCCTAGAATTCCTAAGTACACTCCGGGTTGAGATCACTAGAGGGTCTTAATGTCAAGTCGTGTACATTTTATTTTATTTGCAAGGACAATTATACGAGTTGAACCTAGGTATCCTTAACAATATATTCAGTTTTTCACCTATCATGGTTTTACCGAATTGATAAGTCCCCCGTGAATTCAACCCAAATGCATTTTGGGGCGAACTTTCGGGCAATGTTAGGTACAACAGCAGTTTATCCAAGTGCTCACATATTAGGAACCCTTGTATTTGGGTAGCTCACCATATCCTAACTTGCTGTTTCTTTGCTTAGGATGATAGTCTAATTGTCTTGAGATTGTCTGAATTGTATTTCTTATCTTGTATGCTTGACCATGTCCAGGCAATTGTATAGTGTTGCGTTAGCACTAAGGGTAGGATAGTCATAGATGGTACTGTGTCTACCATTGCTAGATTTTTGGGTATTGAGCCCTACCTTGAGGATAGAGTCTCTGGGTCGAGTGGCTTGATCAAGCCGCCTTTAAGATCATGAACTTTTGTCAAGTACAAGCTGGGCGTTTATGTTCGATTAACCCTGAGGATCGGCTTTTGCCACTTCCTAATGTCGATCGCACAACTTTACTTCACCGGGTAAACCCTTGTTGGGTGCCTGGTGATGCCGAGGATGTTCAACCTGTACCCCACCCACCAACCCTCATTCTAGTCAAGCCAGACCTAGTTCTTCCTCTCAACCTCCACCTACTGACTATGCCGACCTACTAGCGACCTTTAGGTCCATTAAGGAGGAGCAAGTGTCCATTCGAGCTTATGTTGCTTCTGAGAATGCCGCTCTTCATGACTTTGTCCAAGAGCACCACGATGAGCTCTGTGGGATGCTTGCTACCCAGACCCAATATTTTCAAGACTACAGGGCTTGTTTAGAAACCTGGCGGGATTAGCATATCGCTTATGATCAACCACCTCATCCTCCTCCCTCGTCTCCATTCTGATTGATTTGCGCTACTCCCCTTCCAGTCTTCTACTTTGTGCCCACTTTAAGAGTAATGTGCGATTCAAGCATGAGGGAGTTAGTCATTAAATTTGGCGTCTGATGCCTTATTTGGTTTGGTGTGCTTGTGTGTTGTATATATTGGTTAGATGCATTTTTGATATCTATTTCGTTTTTTTCTTTTTCTTTTCATTTTAGATTGTATTTTTTCATTTTATTTTAGTTTCTTTTCATTGTTTTTGCATATTTTTTCTTTAGGATTTTAGATTGCATTTTAGAAGCATGCATGAAACCAAAAAATAAAAAGAAAAAACAAAATAAAAAAAGAGCAAAAAAAATCCTTTGCTAATGATATTTGTAGTCTAGGTAGACTTCTTTGGTTTAGTTTGATCCTTTGATTCATCGAATTGTGCATAAAAATATTTGAGAATGAGTTTACGAAATGAGCTTCATGTTTTGACCATATGTTGAGTGCGAGTTGATTATCCTATGACTCTTTACATGAGTTTTGGTATATGTTTGCTGATGAGCTAGTTGTGACCTTGGTAGATGTCCCGTGAGGCTTTGATCTTTTAGAGGTCATTTATCAATTTAGTCTCATGCTTTTTTTATGTGTGACTCTTCCTTAAACATCAATTCTCTAGAACTTTCTTAGATTCTCATTCAAGATCACATTTCGCTTGTGCATTTAGACAATATGATTGACGCATTTCTTTGACTTGTTAAACCTAATGGCCAGATAGCCACCTTTGTTGCGTATTATATCCCTTGCTAACTTGTTTGAGCCTATATATGCTTTTTTTGATTTGAACCTCCTATTATAGCCTATGGCAAAATGATTATCTCACTCTTAAGCCAAGACTAGATAAGCATTTCATTCTTTTGCGTCAAGTTTGATTGGGAGGTAGTAAGGTGTATTGAGATCTTTTAGTGGATTTTGGTTGTCTAGTGAAGAGATGTATGACCTTGATAAATCCCTTGTCTTTTTGTGTCAACTTTATGGAAGAGTTGAAATTGAAAGTTTTGTATCAATTTCCCTTGGCTACCTCTTCTAGAAAAAAAAAGAAAAAAAAAGGGAGTAAAAAAATAAAAAAAAAGAAGAACAAAAAAAAGAGAGAATATGAAGAATGTTAGCCTTGTTGGGATTGTAAATTTTTATGACTTTTAACTCTTTTTTTCTTCAATTAGGGATATATTTTCTTTAATTGGATTGGTCTAGGATGATGTTGTGTGATGCATTGAAAACATTTAGCTCTTAGTTTTTGGCTTCTAGCTCCACATTTCCAAAACATTTGTTCCCCTCTTACCTTTACCCCTGGCTCCATTACAGCCATATGAAAGTCTTTATGATTGTCTAGTGTGTTTGCATTTTAATGATGGTGAATTAGAGAATCTTGTCAAGCTTATGGTAGATTTGAGTCTATGGAATAAGAATTAAGGGAACCTTTATATATTTTCAAACGCATGAGTGATGAGTGCCACAAAACTATAGTGAGGTTCAATCAGCATTGCTAGCTCCATTTGTTTCATATCTTGAATGATTGTATTTGATGATCTAGGAGGATTTATTCAAATTTGACATTATAGTCTATCGAATGGTTTTCGAAAATTTCATTCCCTAGACTATTTGCTAAATGATTTTCGCATCTTTTTGGGTTATGTTTGGATCAGCTTTGCCATTGGAATGTTACCTATATCTATCCTGAGAATGTTATGCATATTTTTTTGGTTTTAGCATTACTTAAGGACAACCAATAGTTTAAGCATGAGGGAGCTTGACAAATGCCTATCATATATATCATACTAGGGCCAATTTTGCTGCATTTTTAGGAGAATTATTTGCTTCAAGTTATCATTTAAACATCTGTTCTTGATTTATGTTTGGGTATAGTTGTTTGATGCATTTTGCAAAGATTTAGACCATTTTGACCAAGCATTTGATCCTCTTTTGAGCATATTTTGACCCCCTGATAACCATGAGGTGTTATGCCCTTGGAGTAAGGGAAGTGCAAAATTATGGTTTCAGCCAAGACCATGATCCAACCATGGTGCCTGCCATGGATCTTGGTGAGTTGTGTAACTATGACCTCTTCATTTTCTCCTCGACTATGAGGCTAAAATCCTCAAGCTTTTCTTTATAAGTTCATTCCTCAGCAGCAAGAAGGAAGAAGGATAGCATAAATTAGTTCATTTCTTTCTCAAATTTCACTCTTTTTAGTTAGGATTTTTAGTTTGTTTTTGCAAGCAATAAATCTTGAGTGTGGAGATTAGTTTCATTGGCAGCTTGAAGACTTGGTTGAAGTTTGTCCTTGTCAATCCTTTCCCTCTCAGATTTCGCTGAATCGCAGATTAGTTGTTTAATTCTTAATCATGAGTGAGTAGTTTATTTTGTCTAAGGATTTGTTAATTTATGGAAGTGTAGTTAGATCATGTTTTAATCAATAGAATTGTGCTTTTGTTTCATGATTCGCGTGATTTTATTTTATCAAGTGATTATAATGTTGTGAAGTGGTGAAAGGTGAAATTTGATTGTTAGGCTGCTTGATAAAACCTAGCGTAGCGATAACTCGAAAAAGAGATTTGCAGGCTGGGAGGACATATAGAGTAATTGAAAATATTGAACTTGAAATAAGATAAATTAGTTTGAAAGAATGACTTTTTCTTAGTTTAGGCAACTAGGTTGATTTTGCAAGAATAGACTAAATTTTGGATGGATTACAATTCCTCAAAATTATCCAATTAGAGAAAAGTGCATTTTAATCATTTTGATCCAATCACCTTTCTTAACTACATCAATCCCTAGGTCTTTTCTTTCTGATTGAGTTTAGAATTAGTTGATTTGAAGTTGTTAAATCAAATCCTCGATTAAGTTGTTGCGTAGCATTTTCTGATAGAAAAGACTCGATAGAATGCTTTAGTCCCTGAGGATGATATTTGATCTATACTATAACACTCGTGCACTTGCAGGCAATGGTTATACATATATGTTTATACACACACAAACACGCACACACACATATGTATGTGTGCGTGTGTGCATCTATACATACATACGCACGTGCGTGCACATATATATATTCTTAATCTGATGTATAATTAATTTTAGTCCTACATATATTACACAAAATATCTATTCATGTTGTGAGTAAAGTTACACGAGTCTATCTTTAATTTTTAGTTTTTTTAATGTTTAATGAAACGATCATTTATAACCCTACATGCATCCTGTGTAATAGCTAGTACACTCCCTCCCATGATTGATCTTTGTGGTTGGAGTGTTGACTGCTATCAGCTTTGGCAATTATGGTTTGTAGGATTTGCTAACTATTTTACAATGCGATTATCTTGTAATTACGTTTTTATTTAGTCTGCATGCATTGCACGCAAATGGATACTAGTATCCTAGAGTGAGTCCCAATACCTACAAAAATAATTTTTGAAAAAACTTGTATTTAGGCATGTAGGGCAACATCTTTAAGAAGCACAAGAGAGAACAAAGTCTAGGGGAAAGCAGAAATTGAGGAAAATCCAGAAAATTGAATCTTAGTCATTCGAGAACAATTGTCATTCAAACACATTAACAACCAGCACCCATAGGGATAAAACGAGCATCCAAAGATCTAGTTCAAACACGCAAAGGTGCTGATCCAAGAAAAGAAAACAAGTAGCAGTGCAAGAAGCTGAAGTTGAGAATCGTCTAGAATAGAAACCAATAGCAACGGCATATGCAATGACTCCCTTCCCTAATCCCTACTATCCTAAAGAGAGCAGTAATATCTACAAATACAATTTCCAAGCAAAAATATTTTTGGACATATGGAACTTCATCTCCAAGCGCACTTGTATAAGGCAAAATAAGGGGCATGCTATGAAAGGAGAGTTTCCAAGGGAATTGTACCTGAATAATGGGATAAAGCAAGCCACTCAAGCCAATAATTGAGCAATACCCACAACAGGGCAAATCAAGCACCCTAAAAGTATGTATGACAATTCCAAGTAGCATGACTATAAATTTCCAACGAAGAACCAGCAAACTCATTTTAGTCCATCATTAAATTGATAGCGTACAATGAGCCAAATGGCAACCAAAAGTCTTAGCAGCTAAACTGGAATCCAACAAGATAAAGATAGTACACAATCCTCAAAAAATACCTTGGAAAATTTTTTTTGGAAAGCTATAATTTTCCTTTGTTTAGAACGAAGAAAAAAGATTGGAAAAAATAAAGAAGAAAAATTCGGGGAAAGTTAGGAAAATATGACGTAAAATCTTTCCTCATAAAATCATGAGGAAAAAGGTGGAAAGTTCCAAATTCATCTGCGCAATAACCCCCCCAAACAAAAACCCTCATATAACACCCCTCTACCCCCGAGAGATGTCACACCGCCAGGATCCCCCAAGGGAGACCCTCAAGGCTCTTGTAACTAGAGACCCTCTTGTCTTTCTTTTTTTTTTGGGACCTAACTTTAAATTAGTTAGGGAATTTCTGGAACAAAACTGCAAGAGTTTCGCGTATAATTGCAACGTTCGTAAAATTTTCATTGCGAACTTAAAGGGTACCTATGACATTACAACAATATTCGAAATAAACTAGGAGTTTCCCCACAAGTCACACACTTGGGGTTGAGGCTTATGCCTTTACAAACACTTATTCAAATAATTTACATAGATTGTGACCTAACCCAGAGCCAACTACATATTCGCTTCGACCTTTTCTTTATCTAAAACAAGGGAACAGGCAGCTTCACAAAATGTAGCTTCACAAAATACACTTTCAGGTAACAACTAACGACCCTATGTCAGTAGCATGCACGTTCATTCATTCATCACCCGGGGAAACAGGGGAAAGGAAATGGAGTGAGCTACCACATGCTCAGTGAGTGTTCCTCTACTCCTTAAAACAAAATCATTTACAGGTAATACTACTCATACTAGCCATGTATCAAGCATTTATGTATTACTAATTATCATATTAGGCTACTTGACACACTCGTAGGCTATTCTCATGTCAAATATTCATTCATTTAGGAGAAATGCTTTCATTCATAGAGCTTTTAACATGCTAGAAGCTTTCTTACTCAATTCATGCATTTTTAATCGGATAGGTTTGATGTATTATAAGGATGGGGCCACATGTTACTTGAATCCACATTCAACTGTGCTTAGAAATCATTTCATCAAGTATTCATAGAAAACTTCATTTCTTTCTTTGAAAACACTTTTCTTAACCCCTTGAGGTTCACGTTCTTTAAAAGAGATTTCTTTCGTATCGGTCATATAATGACTCTTATAAGCTTTTCACATTTCATTCCATATGGCCTCTTATGGCCCATGAAAACTTTCTTTCCTTTCCAAACACTTAAAATGGCAAAAGCCAACTACTTCTGGCATAAGATCATTACAGGGTGCTGCTTGGGTGAGATCTATTCTCAACCTCATAGTGAGACCTAACGCTCATGCTAAGCTCTTACTCCCGGGATGGCTACATATAACATATCGGACCATTACTCTCATCAGGGTCTTCTAGGGTTTCCTAGTACCAGGACTTATCCCCTAGGCTAACATCATTCATATCATATTATTCGAAGCACATTATCTTAGCCAATTTAAAGCGTATGGGCCACAACGGCTAATAATTTTGCTGCCTCTCACAGCGAAATCCTTTTTCATACATCACACTTTTTTTTTATTTAAATTCCTTAGGGATTCCCTCGTTCAAGCGAGTTCACTCCCAAAACTGTGTTCGTAATTTTAAAATAAGCCATCTCTTGCTAATAGTTATGGCTACTAATAGTTAAAACTGTGAAAACTTTCTTTTTCAAATACACCCTCGCTCGCAAGATGGAACTTAATAAGATAAAAGGGGAGGGGTTTGCATATAATGTTCAAGCACTTCATAATCAATCAATCTAAGCATAAGCCACACACGGCCTCGCAATCCACATAATTGCGGTTAATTCACAACCCAGGGCTCGTCCTCACATAACAACCGACCACAAAGATCCTTAAACTCTCATTAGTTCTACCTCAAACCATCCGAGTACCATCTCGTTTTCAATTCAATAATCATAACATATTATCATGAAAACCTATAAGGAGACGTGTAATAGGGTTTATACTTTTACCTGGGCAAGCAGCACCATCCAGCGGTGTATTACCGCAAGCATACATATATATAACCACAATTATGTATACATTTATAATGCCTTAACTGGAAATAGCACTTAACGAACCAACTGAAGTAATCAAACATGAATCTTATCGCATTTGAGGTGTTCATTTATTATTTCGAGGTCACGGTTCAAGTATAATCTAGCTAATTGCACAAGTGCCAATTCCAAGCATACACATTTCTTTTTGAAGCTATTAATCAAACATGAATTGACTAAGTGTACATGTATCGTTTCTAAGCATTCATATTCCACTTCGAAGTTATTAAAAGAACATGAATTAACTAAGTGTACATGTATCGATTCTAAACGTTCACATTTCATTCGAAGTTATTAAACGAACATAAATTAACTAAGTGTACATGTATCTAATCTAGACAGGCATATTTAATTTGAAAGATATTTTTTAGGCATATATTAACTAAATATACTTGAATTGATTCTGAACATGCATAATTCATTTCGAAGCTACTTTTTAGACATGTATTAGCTAAATATACTTGAACCGATGCTAAACATGCGTAATTTATTTCGAAGGTAATTTTTAGGCATGTATTAACTGAATATACTTGAATCTATTCGAAACATGCATAATTCATTTTGAACTAATTTTTCAGGCGTGTACTCCATCTAACTTAACATGCACAATTTCTCATTACATATTCCATGAAATTAACTAAACCTACGCTGACATGCATCATCGTTTAGGCTGAAACATTTTCGAATGTAAGAATAAGTTTGGAGGGGGAGAACACTTACTTGGATTAGCTTAACTCCAACCCCAGTAGGGTAGTTCCACGCCCCAAATGCAAGCCCAATTCACTAAACCTGAACCCTAACTCGACTGCTTGCTAAACTCGAAACCCTAGCTTTCGATTTGATGAAGTTTCAGTGTGGTTTGGGTCGAATTCAACTGCTCAATTTATGATAGGGGGTCGATTTTGGTGAGTATGGCCGGATTCCGTCACGTGGTGGCGGTTCAAGGCACCGAAAAGGTGGTTGGCTTTGGCTTCAATTCGTAGAGAAAGGCGGGGGAAACGGGTTGGTAGTGGTCAGCGGTGAGTGGGTTGTGCTCGGGGACCACCGTGGTCCTCCCCTTGCCAGCGGCGCATGGCAAAGGCGAAGAAGATAGGTGGTGGGCTGTGGTTGCGTAGGAGAGGAGGAGAAGCAGAGGAGAGAGAGGGGTCGAGGTGGTCGGCGGTAAGTGGGTTGTGCTCGAAATGCCCTATAATTGGCATCCTACTTAAACTTCAGGAATCGACTAGATAAAACGAAAAACGATTTTAAAAACTCGGGTTAGCATCGATTTAATAATTTTATAAATAAGTAACATCAATAATAACATTAATAATATAGTCATTCTTTTAAGTAAAATTAATTGTTAAAAACACACACAGTTGACGTAATACCCTTGTTGAAAAATAATTCAAACGCAGGTTCGTAAATTTAGCAATTGAAATAGTTAGTCAGCAATAGAATGAAAGTGCATCCCTTACACCTCAAGTCTTCAATAACCTCTGGAAGCTCATCTCTTTCTCCTCGCCTCTCTCCTCACTCTTTTACTCTCTCTCCTCGCATCCTCCTGCTGCAAGGCTTTCTTTGAACGACCCTTGGCGATGCTTTTCATCTATCATCTGGTAAATCTCTCTCTCTCTCTCTCTCTCTCTCTCTCTCTCTCTCTCTCTTGTAACAATCTGCGGTTTCATTGAGGGTTTGAGATTGGGTTTTTATGGGGCAAAAATTGATTCAATTGAATTTGGACTATGATTTTGTGCTCAAATAGGTTTATTGTTCAAGTATGAATGGAATAATTCATTTGACTAACTTATCGTCTTCACTTGCACGACTGTGAACCATATGGGTGACGGATTTCACAAGTTTTTCTATTTACTAGTTATTAAATCTAAGTTGCTTTTACTATGTGACTATTTCAGGGCCGAATTTTTTTGTTGGTATTTTCCCAGAAACTTTAGCCTTTCTAGTAATTAGTTGGGTAATTGTAATTTGTGATATGAGTATTCCTATTTTCTGTGATGTATCCTTGTTACTCTCATAAGGAAAAGACTTCCAATATGATACTGGGTTTCTTGCCTTTAGCTTAGGAAGTTCTATTTGGACAGTACTTTTATAAAACAATGGTTGAAAGTAATTGAACATACAGAATAATCTTTACAATATGGTTCAAGGTTGTTTGTGAATTTAGAATTGACAAGTGCTTGATAGAGTTTTGCGAGAAAAGTAGTTAATCAGACTCAGCTAGGAGTAAGTATTTTAGGTGCTTGCCATGACTTCTTTTCTAAAATTTTTAAACCTTTCGTGTGGGGTAAAATCAAGCATCAACTGTCCATACCTATGTCAAAGTACCAAGAGTTTGATGAGGATTTTGGGAGTGACAACAAGTTAAGAGCACACCGAGTAGTTCCTTGAAAGGGTTTTGAATGTATAATTGTATCGCACTCTGTAGTTTGGTTATTGGGCTTGAATTTTTTCATGGGTATCTTTCCATGTTGGTACTTTGAGGTAGCAGACTAAGCTATCCATAGCATCGAACAAGTCAAAGAACACTTCACTACATCATTCCAATTGGCCCAAACTGCCCATTTGCTCCCCTCTCAAGTGCTCGGCATTCAATGAATCATCCACGAAAAAAAATTTGAAGTGTCCAATTGTTGAATCGTCTCAGATTGTGGATGATATCGAAAAGGTAAGATGTAATTTTCAAGCTTTGGTGAAGTTTATCTAATCCATCAGATAATATTAATGAAGAAATTACACTGTCTCTGGCTGTGACACTAAAACTTATGGACTTGGTTGACCTTCTTCTTTCATAATGGATGTATTCTAATTAACTAGTTTTTAAGATACTGAAACAATTTGATGATAATACTTGTTTGTGGGTCTGTTCTATTTTTTATGTATCTATTATGGTTTGCCTTTGCTATGATAAGAATCTGTAAGTTACATTCTATTTTTTGGAGCTTCTACTATAAGATGGCTGCCTTCCATATATACCTCTATGTGATTTGCTGTATTGTTTGGAATAGCCTTTGTTGGAAAATTCATTATAATTTATGAATTTTCCTTTGCTAAGGAGGCCAAGTTTGGTTCTGAATAGGGGACATCATGTACTAATTGATACAAGTAGTTTTGCTTTTGTTGGTGCTATGTTATTGTTTCTATAGATAGATGAGTGGGAGAAGCTTAGGAAATGGGTTGCGGCTAGTGTTTCTATTTACGGTGCATGTGCAGCTAGTCTAGTAGCATCCTTTGCATTATGTTAATAGGCCGTTTCCGAAGGATGGTGAATGGGATATTTGTCATTAATTTCACTTATGTAGGCTTACACAAAAAGAGGAGCAAGATTGTTGTAATCCTATGGGAAAGGAAGCCTTTGCTAGGTTAGTTTGCATATTATGTTATTTAGGGAGATTGAGGGATACCTGTTTTACCACAATTAAGGAACGAGTTGCCAAGTTTCTTAATATTCTTGGACATAATAGGATAAATTATTCTATAAAGTTAGATTATTGGTGATTGAAGAAAACATTGAGTAGGCACTTTCACAATGTCCTAAAGGCCACCATTTAGAATCAATATTTTTAAAGCAACCAGATGGTTCTAAAATCCCTTCGAAGATTGCAAATAGCCTAAGGTTCTTTCCTTATTTCAAGGTAAACTTCAAAAAAGAGCAATACTCATTCAATTATTACTATTATTCTAAAATAAGATTATAATAAATTTAGGACCTTTTTTTACCTATGATTGTGTTGGTGCAATTGATGGTTCACATTTTCATATAAAAGCCCCCAAGTGACGTGGTTAAAAGATATCAAGGATGAAAGCAATACCCCGCTATCAATATTTTTGCGCAGCTTGTGGAAATTCACTTATGTGTTATCGGTTTAAGAAGGTTCTGCTTTTGATTTAAGGGTTCTAAATAGTGCATTAATGAATAGAATTGATAAGCTAGAAGTTCCTAATGAAAAGTACTATCTTCTTAATTTGGGATATCAATTAAGGCATGGGTTCTTGACTCCCTACCGAAAAACTTGTTACCATTTAAAAGAATATAGCATGCTTGCTCCCCAAATGCAAGAGAAATATTTAATCATAGGAATTCTTCTCTTCAAAATGTGATAAAAAGGCTTTTGGTGTTCTAAAGAAGAGGTTTGCAATGTTAGGTAATGGGAGTGAATCATTCTACTCAGTACGCACACAAGCTAATGCTGTGCTTGTTGCATGCATATTACACATGATGCGTGTTGATCCAGATAGGGAGCTTATAGAAGATGTTAATCATGAATTACTTACTTCTAATGATTGGTGTGGTGGTTATCTTTTAAACCTAACGAGTGAGAGTAAAGAAATGGAAGAAATTAAGATAGGTTAGCTAATGCTTTATGGATGGACTATATTAATGGCCAAAATGCTAGGTATGTTCATTTTCATGTTCTGTTATGTGTGTTAAAATGATGCTAATGTTATGGTGGTGCTTATGATGTGTATAGGTTAAAATTATCGGCTAATGTTGTAGCTGCTTATGATAATCCATCTTTACTTTTTTGTTAAAGGATAAGTGTGAGCTTAAGAAGGATGGCATTATTGCAACCAGGAGGAAGAACTTGACTTGGTCTAGGAGATGCATCTAGTCCTGGTTGATGCATTGTTAGAACAAATAAAGAAAAGGCAAAAAATTGACAGCACATTTATTAACATTGCATTTACAAGTTTTTGCCTTGTTAGTAAGCTCCAAATTTGGGAAGTTAGTTTTTTCAATTTCAAATGTGAAAAATAGGCTCAAAACATTGGAAAAAAGGCATACTAATGTGCAAAAAGTTCTATCCCAGTGTGCTTTTAGTCACAACGAATCCACTCAAATGATAAAGGCACCCTTGAATGTGTGGGAAACTATCTTACAGTATTAGAATATGAGGAGTCCTTTCAAGTATCATGCTCTTAATGGCATTGTAATTTTTAATTTTATTATCCATGTGTAGACAAATCTAGATACAAACCCTTTTTGCTACAAATGTGTGCCAAACCTCTGCAAGTTAGACCTTCTATTTGGGAAGGTTAGAGCAACTGTAAGCGATGCAGCTAGGCCAAAAGAAAGATAGCATCAGTGGACAAGAGAAACGACAAGCTCAAGTGAGGAAGCTCTTCAGATTCCACTTTTTCCTTAAAAGACCAAGTGGGCTCCAAGAAATCCAAGAATAAAGCAATAGAGTTCTTGTGTGAGGAGTTGAGATACCTTAGATCAGGTATGAATGTTGCAGCAATTGGTCATAAGAAAGGAAACTTAAGAAATTACATTGTAGAACAACTTTATGATGAAATTACAAAAGTAAACATCTACTTTCTATTTCTGGTTGTCTTGGGAATATTTTACAAATGGGTGCCTTTTAGATTTTTGATGTTTCTGATTATATCCATTACTGTTACACAGTGTCCCATAAGTTTTGATTGGATATTGAATTTTTAATTAGAAAGCTTTGTGGCATGATGGGTGCATGTGTTTTGGTTCAGGCTGTTGAGAATCTGGCTATTTGTAATGGAATTAAACCTGCATACATCTTGATGTTGAGAATTCGGTATGTTGAGTAAACTTGCCTACATCTTGATGTTGAGAATTTGGCATCTCGAGGAGCAAGATTGTTCCCTTGGTTTTGTGACAGATTGTCGAATCTTTTGGCAAATAAAATAACTTTACTTGTGTAAATTTTAAATCTTTGGCCCTCAACTGTGCAGTGGGCTTCTTGTTGTGCCTTGATTTGATGATTAAGGGCTCTTATGTTGTATATATCTATGATTTAAAAAATTTATCAAGTGTGGTATGTGATTGAAGTGTACTAGTGTTTATGATTGTCTGTCATGTTTTAGTTAGAATTTGGAATAGGTTTTTCTTTGGCAGATTTTGTTACCGCAGTGTGTGGGATTTGGACGTGAATTGGATAACCAATATCTGGGTTAGTATATAAAAAGTGATGCTGCTTGTACAACTGCTATTGTTTAGGTGTTGGATTTAGTGAAAATTTAATTGACTTGAATTCAATTTTATTTATGAGCTCTTCTGTTTTCCTTCTTCATTTTGAAATTTTCAACTGAGGAGCAATAGAGATGAGAAAGATAAAGGATGGTTTACCTGCTAATCCAATATTGTTTTGATGGTAATTTTTTAAGCTTGTTTAAAATCAACATTATGTCAAATTATAATGGTTAGCTGTTCATCTGATATCAGTTTGATGTTATATTTATAGGTTGAAGGTTTGAGTGAGATATCACAATGAAGGGCTACCAAGCTCTTTCAGCAGACCCTAACTTAGCTAGAGTAGTTCTTGCTTGGCTAGTTGCTCATCATGAGTAATTGTTGAAAGTCAAATTTGGCAACAAGTTCTTGGAGCAGCTTTGGATTTTTGAATTTTGGAGCCCTTAACTCGCCAATGTTATTGGTTCTTATTTGCCTAGTTGCTCATCATGAGTTGTAGTCGAAAGTCAAATTTGGCACTGAGTTCTTGAAAAAGCTTGGGATTTTTGAATTTTAGAGCTCTTAACTCGCTAATGTTATTGGTTCTATTTACATTATTGCTGCTATGTTCAAGTAGAACTCAAATTTTTATGAATAATTTGATTTGAAGTTATAAATTTCTGTCAATTTTTGTAAACTTTTGAACTGTAACAAAATCAGGGAGTTTGAAGCTAAAGTTTGCATTGGAATGGGAAAAGTTTGAAAACTGAGCCAATATGTCTCCCATTCTTTATAGTGTTTGTTTTAGGAGTTTGATTGACATTGGCTAGCAAAGACGGACTTGAAAATCATATTTTGATCTTAACAAGATTTTTTTTTCTTTGTTTCATCAATTTTCTCTAGTCCAAACAAATTAAAAAAAATTTGTTGGAAAGTTTTTTTTTGGGGGGTATTTTTTCTCTAATTAAAACAAGAGAAAAAAAAATTGGATTTCCTCATTTTTTTGCCTCCTTGTTTTTTTCCTTTCAAATCTCTTTCCACTTCATTTTCTTAGGTCCAAACAGGGCCTAGAGGACAAAGTAAAGCAAGAAAAATCTTATAATAATGTTGAGAAAGCCAGTACAACACATGAAACACCGCTATACTAGCAAAAGCTACCCATGCTAAAGTATACAATATTCCCAAGTAGTTCATGTAAAAGATAATTAGCAATGTAAAGGAAATTATATGAGCACTAAATACAAACATGGAACACATGAATTGATATATTAACAGAACCAAGTTGTGCCAACAAAGATGCATCAAATGAGCAAAGATGCATACATGGACACCCTTCGATAGCAAAGATCTTCTACATTAGAGTCTATATACTATCCTTTAATAACAATCCTCGATTTTATCCGTTATACATTGGGGTTTTCAGATGGATCAACATATCCAAGAAATGGAACATAACAATCCTTTTAATTAGCTAGAGCAATTCATGTCACGCTATACGAGAGGAGACTGCTCAATTTTAGCTTACGTGCCTATAAAAAAGGCACACATTGGATAAAGTGCATAAATTTGGTGAGCCTAACATCTATACAAATATTTCCTTTAGATGACTTCCATTTTTGTATGATTTCAAATTTAAAATGGGCCCTATAAAATTTTAACTTGCATACATGACCCTATCCAAAGTGAATATGACTTAGGTTTTTCTAGAACCTTTTTTGCTTTTTTGTGCACAAGGTATGCTTCAAACATCTACAAGCTTAAGCTTAAAGTAAATGATATAAATTACAAATGAACTCATCCTAGCACTAGTGAACTGGGATTTTAACATGCCCCAACAGCCTATTTCCTAGATCTATAAATATAAAAAGAAATTGTTTCATAGAAAATACTATATCACTATATGTAACATGAATGGAATCTTGGGTTTTGTTGTTTATGGTCCCAATTACTATTCTCAATGTTGGCTTTTCAATTATTGAGACATTGGCTCCCTTTCTGATTCCAATTAACCTGAACCAAGCTGAGCCTGAGCTTGAGCTGAACTTGGTAAAATTGAGTTTGAGCTGAGCTTTGATTGAGGAGTTTTCACCCAGTCAAGCCTAAGCTTTGATAGTGGATTTTTTTAAGTTTATAATTCAAATATTTGCACTACTTAAGTTGAAAATTATTCAAAAATTCTTTACTTTAAAATACAATAACTACCGCACAAAGAAAACTTATAAAGTGTAATATTGAACTATGGACATCTAAAATAACATAAAGTGTATGTATACCAATGAAACATATGATATTTCCCATCAAAAATACCTAAAAGAGCTTGACCGAGTTAAGCCAAGCTGAACCTGGCTAGGTGTGGGCTTGGCTCTATAGGTATTCCAACTCGAGCAAAACTTTGGTCAAACTAAGCTCGGACAAAGGTTTGACAGAGTCGAGCCTAAGGGCTCGCACAACCCGCTTGGTCCTTTTACAGCCTACCTCAAACTATCATGCATCCTATAAAACATATTGAAGGTCGCAAAAGTCAATACTAGATCACCTTAGAGGCGCGTGAATAGGGTGATGTCCTGAAATTTAAGATTTTATAAAAAATGCGTTGTAATTTGAACCTGCACCACCAATGTCAGAGAAGACAACCTTGAAAGTTAGTCACCAAAGTTAGTAATAACCAAAACTAAAGCGTAAAAGTAAAATGGGACAAAACATAAGATATGTTTATGAAGTCCACCCTTCCAAACAGGGCTAGTTACTACTAAAGGCACTTCTTCCCTTAAGATTTAATCACCTTCCCTTCTTATTCACTTAAGAAGCACACACCAATGACCTTGGCTTTATACATTGTCTAGCATTCCAAGCTTAGTTGACTAAGTAACCTTAGCTAGCACACTCACAAAGTATTCACCTCCCAATACCTAGCTACCTAAGTAAGTTCCCCAACCTATTTGTTACAATTTTTCCATTACAAATATTTAAATGAACAACAAGTATACAAGAGAGTATTAAGGATGATTTCGCTTAAGCTCTTTTCATGATGTAATTCTTTCTAGTGTCTTGCCATATGCTTTAGCTCTGCCTTTTATAGACTTAAAACCTTCTTGACTATTGAACAATTAATTGTCGATACTTCAATGTATTGTATCCAGAATATAATGTTTCTGATTCGAACCTTGGCGTTTCCAAAATTAGCTCTTGATTGTCAAAAATAATAAGATTGTTGAGAGAAGATTTTGATTTGATCTTTAAATATCTCATAGAAATAAATCGAAATAATTTATAAATGAACTTAACATCTATTTAATAAACTTTCCTAAACTAGATCCAATAAAATCTTTACAAGAACTTGGATGATAAGCAAGGATATATTGCATTGCAAAAATATAAACCACTCATACGTATAAGAGACTATTTCGAAAGTAATATATCTCAAGAATAAAATAAAATAGCATATATATCATTTTTTTCCAAAAATGATTATGCTAATACCAAGGTCAGAGATTCTGACTTTGACATTTGGTTCCCGTGGAGACAAGATGATTTAGTATAGCATAACTCAATATACTCAAGTTGAGCCTTTGTCTTTCACTCAAAACATCTAATATCCTTGGGCTGTAACATTTAAACAGTAAAAATCTCCCCATTTCTAATAAAAGACAAAACTCCAATTTAAAAGTCACATAGGCATATCAAGCATGAGCATATTAAATAATCATAGCATATTTAATAATCATAGCAAAGCATATCAATGCATGGCCAAGACAAAAGGGAACCTTTAGTCGCCTAGTTGTGAGCGTTAGAAGCTTCCAAAGCCTTTCGGATAGGCTTTGTTCATTCTAATTAATGTCCTTGAGTCCTCACCATTTCTTCCCCTTTGGATTTTCATCAAAAGCAGTGGACTCATAAAACTTTTTATCAAACTACTGTTTTAAAACAGCTAAATTTTTCAGAATCATTAAAAGAAGAAATAGCTTTCTATGAGTAGAAAGAGTGAGAGAGAGAGAGAGAGAGAGAGAGAGAGAGAGAGAGAGAGAGAGCATCATGCTTGATCAGTAGAGGAAATATCTATACATATGGCTAGAGCATTTAACTTAGGTTCCTCTGCAGGCTCTGACGCGTCTATCGCTTCCTCAATGTTCACCTCCTAACCCACCTCACCTTTGGCTATCTTCAATGTTGTTTCAAACCTTGCCACATTTGCCACAAATTCATATTTAATCACCTTTAAGAACCTTTCCTCTACCTTCATATCTGAAACAACACTATTGAGCTTGAATGCACACTAAGCCAAATCCTTACACACCCCTTTGATATCAACTAATGTTTCCTTGATCTCAACTTGACCAGCCTTTAGATTGATGAACTCCCCCTTAATCTCCTTAGGATCTACTTTAAACCGTTCTGCCTAGGAAGGAGGGATAATCTTAAGATAGGATTGAGGCTTAGGAGTCTCAATATCATTGGCAGAAATCTCCTCCTCATGTTTCCAATTACTAGAGAAGAAGGATTTGAATTTGAGGCTTGTGAGTGTTTTTTCATTGATGGTAGGGATCTGAGTGTCAAGGTGCTCTTCTACCTCAAGCGAGACTTGGAAAACCTTGAAGATATAAGTTAAAAGATTGAAGTAGGATAAACAAAAATTTCATGACAGATGGTAGACCTTTGATTATATACTCGAGTATCACTTATGCAAAATCAACAGAATATCCCTCAACAATTTAGTAGAGGGTTTCAAGGAGGGTTATCATTGGTGGCCTCTTTTGAAGACCTTCAAGGGTAGATTGTCCTAAATAGAATGTAATATAGGATCCGAGGGTCTAATTAGAGGGTAGTATAAGATTGGTTGATTTTCTTGACCTCAATATGGTTGGCATACTTTTGAAGACAAAGTTTGCAGGCTTTGGCCATTGACATTAGGGAATAAAATTTTGAGGGGTCAGGATTGAAAATAAAAATCCTCTCAGTAGAGGCTGTGGTGAGGGTGATGGTGGCACCCTCAACCTTGGTGGTGTAATAAGTTCTCCCTGCCCTTAAGGATCAACTTTTCCGAACTAGACGTAAAAGAGTTGAACTAACTGAGGGTATGCTTCATATTCAACCTCAAAGCAGACCCATACAACTCGGATTTCCCAATTTTTCAACAAAGGGAAATTGTGGCTTTTCAGAAAATCTAGATCTATAAATTCACAGAACACCAACTCCCTCTCTACCACATAGTTATATATATTTATCCCTGAATCTATGAACCACTCAATAAGGAGGTCAGGAAGTTTTATATTTGTAAAGAATCCAGTTTTGAGACAAAGTTACTGACCATTATCGCAAGAGCACAGGCGTCATAGTATAGATACAATATTATCCTCAAGGACAAAAGTAATGTATCGAGTCTTTTCTATCAGAAAATGCTGAGCAAAAACTAATCAAGGATTTGATTTAATAACTTCTAATTAATTGATTCTAAATTCGATTAAGAAGAAATGCCTAGGGATTTATATAGTTAAGAAAGGTGTTGGATCAACATGATTAACATGCACTTTTCTCTAATTGGATAAATTCGAGGAATAGTAATCCATTCAGAATTTAGTCTATTCTTTCGAAATCAACCAAAATTGCCTAAACTAAGCAAAAGTCATTCTTTCAAACTAATTTGTCTTAATCCAAGTTCAATATTTTTGATTACTCTCAAGTCCTCCCAACATGCAAATCTCTCTTTCGAGTCATCGTTATATTAGGTTTTATCAAGCAGTCTAATAATTAAATTTTACTTTTCAGTTCTTCATTCAATTGTTTTAAGTGTGCAAGCAAAATTTGACCAAAATCTACTTATAACATGATATTCACTTGGTAAAACAAAATCAAACCAATCATAAAACAAAAGCGCAATTGTATTGATTATAACATGATCCAAAGGCACTTCCATTAACTAACAAATCCCTAGAAAAGATAAACTACTCACTCATGATTAAAAATTAAACAACTAACCAATTAATCAGCAAAACCTGAGAGGGAACGGCTTGACAAAGACGTCCTTCAATAAAGTCTTCAAACAGTCAAAAAACCAAAGTCCTCACTTAAGATTTGTCACTTGCACAAAAAGCAAACTAAAAATCCTAACTAAAAAGAGTAAAATTCGGGAAGGGAATGGACTATCTATGCTATGCTTCTCTTCTTCTACTACTAAGGGCCGAGTTTATAAAGAAGAAAATGAGGATTTTCAACCACACAGCCGAAGAGAAAATGCAGAGGCCACAGTTACACAACTTACCACAGTTGGACTGTGGTCTTGGCTAGAACCAAATTTTCTGCTTTTCTCTTGCTCCACAAGCATAATACCTCATGAAAATCTATGGGGGGCCAAAGTATACTCAAATGAGAGTCAAATGCTAGGTCAAAATGGTCTAAATTTCTGCAAATATCATCAAACAACCATATCTAAGCATAAATCAAGAATAAGAGTATAAATAGCAACTTAAAGCATATAATTCTTCTAAAAATATAGCAAAATGACCCTAAAATGATATATACGATAGCACTTATCAGTTACTGGAATTGGTAGACATTCTAGCTTCAAATTTTGAAATTATAGTTGCTTCACTTGACATTGGTAAGTAATGTCGAGTAGCACCACAGGTTCTTTTGGTAGGAGTGGTAAAGGCTTTAGTAGGAGCTCCTCTATGCTTGAAGGCATAGTAGCAACTATTTCTTGGACATGAGAGGGGAACGGGGAGAGAGAGAAAGGTGAAAGTTTAGGGTTGGGAGGAGAGAGAAATTTGAGGGTTTGAAGAGGGGAGAGGGAGATATAGGATAAGTGATGAATTGGTTGCACTATTGAGGCCAAGGTACATCTTTTTATAGAGAAGATGAGAGAGAAAATGAGAGTAGAATGTGGGAGCTTTTGAAAGGTGTAGAAAATCTTGGAGATAGAATCAAGGATAGTTATTAGGAAAGTGCATCAATACCCTTTAAAAAGCCAAAAAGAGAGAGAGAGAGAGAGAGAGAGAGAGAGAGAGAGAGAGAGTCGGTTTTGAAAAAGGATTTGAAAATCCATGGTTTTCAAAATATAGTAGCTGTTGAAGTATTTAATTGACTCAAACTCCCAACTTCTAGCTACTCACCGTAATTGATATAAAGGACAGCCCGGTGCATAAGAATACCGCATTCACATAGGATCCGGGGAAGGACCCTACCCCAAGGGGTAAATGTAGGCAACCTAACCTGACTTTATCGGTGGCTTATTCCAAGGCTCGAACTCATGACTTTTTGGTCACACGGAGACAATTTTATCATTGCTCCAAGGCTCCCCTTCAAATTGATATGTGAGATAGAAATCAAAACGTCGAGAACACAGATTTGATCTAGATTTTGAGATGATGTCTTAATGTGTGTTCCAAAGAATTGTTAATGACCTATAACACTTTATCACATTGGACTTTTTGGTAAGGGATCATCCCCCTCAATTCATGTATCCATTTTCAACATGCCAAGTTCACTTCGAATAAGATTAAAATGATCTTCACCAAGTGGTTTGGTGAAAATGTTAGCCAATTGCAAGTGTGAAGGAATAAGTTCAAGAATGATATTACCTTTCTCAACATGATCTCATACAAATGATGTCTGACTTTAATGTGTTTGGTTCTTGGGTGCTAGATCGGATTTTTTGTGATGTTTATTGCACTTATATTGTCATAACGAATAGGAACATTTTGAAAGCCAAAACCAATGTCTCGTAGCTATTGCATGATCCAGAGTATTTGAGCTCTATGTGCTCCCACTACTACATATTCAATTTCAACTGTTGATAGAGCTATTGAGCTTCGTTTCCTTGAATGTCATGAGACTAAAGAGTGCTCAAGAAATTGGCAATATCCTGAGATGATTTTTCTATCTACCTTATAGCCAGTATAATTTGCATATAAGTATCCAATGGGATTGAAATCTCTATCGCTAGGATGCCATGAATCAAAGTCCTTGTTTTGTATAAGATATCTAAAAATTCTTTTAACATTTATTAGATGAGATTCCTGGGGGTCCTTTAGAACTGAGCATATAGGCATACACTAAATATAATGTCTGGTCTACTTATAGTTAGATAAAGTAATGAACCACTCCTGCCTCTATAGACCTTTTTTAACATTGACTTTTCATTTGGATCAAGATCCAATTTTGTATTCAATATCATTAGAGTGCTAGCATGCTTGACCTCTTGTATTTGTTTAAGAGTTCTGTCACATGCTTACCTTGCTTGATAAATATGTCATCTTAGCATTCCTTGATTTGAAATCCTAGAAAGTTGAGTTCTCCCACCATACTCATCTCAAAGTCCTTATGTGTCAAATTGTAAGGGTCTGGACATAGAATATTGTTAGTAGCACCAAATATGATATCATCTATATAAACTTAAGTGATTAGAAGTCTTCCCCCTTTGTTTTAATGAAAAGTGTTTTTTTCTCAATCTTTCTTCGTTTGAAAATATTTTTTAAGAGAAATTTGCTTTGACATCATACCAAGCTCTTGGGGCTTGTTTTAAGTCATAAAGAGCTTTGTGAAGCCTTAAAGCATGATCTGGAAATTCAAGATTTTCAAAACTAGGGGGTTGCTCGACATAGACTTCTTCATTTAGGAAACAATTTAAGAAAAAACATTTGACATCCATCTAAAGGAGCCTGATGCCTAGTGAGATGCAAATGCAAGTAATATGCAGATGGCTTCTAATGTAGCCATAGTTGTAAAGGTTTCATCAAATTCTATTCCTATCTCTTGGTTGTACCCATTTGTAACCAATCTGGCTTTGTCCCTAAACACATATTTTGTCCCAATCATTTGGTGGTCCTAAACACATATTTGGGTCCTAATCACTAGGTGGTCTTTTGGTCTAGGTGTGAGGGATAAAACTTGGTTCCTATCAAACTAGTTAAGTTCATCATGTATGGCCAATGTCCAATTTGGATCTAACAATCCCTCAGCCTAGTGCTTTCATTCTAGAAGAGAAATAAATGTTAGTAAGTAAGTTGTCTAATTGATGTGTAGACTTCTACTTGAATCCCTTCCTTGGTTCATTGAAATGGTTTTGAACCTATTCAGGGATGCTTGAGGATAACCCATTATCAACTTAGGGTCTCTGACAAGCATCTTGTGAGATTTCTAGAAAAGGTCCAATGTCATCAGGCTATCTTTGATCATCCGAATTTGGACTATGTCCCTCATTGCTAGGAGCACATTGGTGATTGCTTTTATCCAGGACTCCTTCATATTCATCACCTATAAATTTGCTTTGCTAAAACTCATCAAATTAGGATGAACTAAGAAGTCCATCGTTAGTTTTATCAAAGACAACATAAATAGATTCCTCAATGGCCTTAGTATATTTGTTGTAAACATAATAATCTTTCCCAATAGAGGAACAACCAATAAATATACCTTTATCACTCATTGGATCAGCTTTACAAAACTTTACCATTGTTCTAAATGAAGCACTACTTCCAAAGGCTTTGAAATATAAAAGATTTGGTTTCTTACCATTGAACAATTTATATGGTGTCTTTTTAGGGATTAGTTCAATATGACATCCGTTAAGCACATAATTTACAATATTAATAGCCTTAGCCCACAGGGACTTTAGAAGATCATTTTCACAGATCAATTGTCGGCCATGTCTTCCACTGTACGGTTCTTCCTCTCAACAATTCTGTTTTGTTGTGGTGTCCTTGGTGTTAAAAAGTTGTGAAAAATGTTATTCTTCTCACAACAATCAATGAACTTGTGTTGGTCAAATTATCTTCTATGGTCAGTCCTAATGGCAATCACTAACAAGTTCTTTGCTATCTACAAGTTTTCACAACTTTACAAACTCTTTAAGAGCTTCTATTTTATCTTTCAAAAAGATCACCCATGTGTATCTAGAGCAATCATCGACTATAGCAAACATATTAGAACTACCTCCTAAACTTGTAAGCACATTGGTCCACATAGGTCCATATGCGACGATTTTAAGCACCTTGAGTTGGACACACTCTTCAAAAGTTTAAAAGAAGCACATACTTGCTTACCTCTAACACATGCACTTCAGACACGGTCTTTCTTAAATTTGTTAGGGTTTAGCCCTCTTACTAAATCATGCATGACTAATTTATTAAGGGTGTGCATACGAGCATATCCTAGTCTATAATGCCAAAGCCATGTATGATCAAGGGATGCTTTCAGAAAACAAAAATGCATATGAGAGTCATGATCAAATTTATGACATAAACATTATCTAATCTAGAACCTAGCAGAATAATATCATTAGATGTGGCATTTTCATCAGCACATTGGGATTCATCAAACCATATATGGTTGGCCTTATTACAAAATAAAATACTTAACAAGTTGTATTTCAAACTATCAACCAAATAGATATTATCAATAGCGTTTATAGAGTCCTTGCCAATATTATTAATGCCAAGGATGTTACCTCTATCATTGTCTCCAAAGGTCACTTTACCTAATTGTTGTTTTTGAAACTTAGTAAACATTTAGCTATCTCCAGTAATATGCCTTAAGTACTGACTGTCCAAGTACGAGAGATTGCACTTTGCTGTTAGGCACACCTACAAAGACAAAATCAAACAGTCCTACATTCTTTGTTGGTAGAATTTGGCTACAGATAACCAATGTCCATTTTTTAGGACATTGACTGATTAGGAACCTATACTTGTATGATTCTTGGGTAAGAGGCCTCTCTGCTACCGAATTTGCTATAGTGCTTGTGGCCTTTACCAAGATCAAAATGACTTGGATACCTATGACCAAAGTGGATATGGTTCTTTTAATAGATAGCATGATTTCGGTAATTATGACCAAGGTTACTGTTTTTGGAACTATATCTGCTTTGGGATTCTTTATGTGATATCTCTTTAATGAATAAGTGCTTGTATGACTTTTTCTTATTTTTTGGATTAAATCCAAGGGCTTCCTTATTAAATGACACACAATGGGATCCAAGTAATTTCTCCAAATTCTCTTGACCCTTAGCAAGTTTGAAGAGGGACTTGTGACAATCATCACACTTATGTTGCAAAATGGCACTCTTATTTTCAAGGTCATTAATTTTTTGTGTGTAGAGTTTCACAAGACCTCTATAAGTTCTCATTTTCCTTTTTTCAGGAATTTATTTTTCTTTATAAGGGTCTTGATTTCATATATGTGATCTTACTCATATGTAACACACTTTAATTGACCTTGAGCTAGATATGCTTTTGTAAAAGTAAGGTGATATTCTGACATTACCCCTTCAAATTCATCACTTTCTCTAATGTTTCTCTAGCCATATGATAGAGGATGGTTATTTCTTTATCTTCACTTTCGCTTTTAGAGCTAATAACTGTCACTCAATGTTGCAACCATATCTCTTTTGCCTGCTTTCTTAGACTTGAATTTAGTTTTCTCATTTTTTTTTAACATTCGAACAATCGTTAATCATGTGGTTGGAAGTTCACAACTATAACAAGTGTTTTGGTTAGTGTCAACTTTTGAGGCAAATTTACCTTTAGAGTTTCATTCATTACTCTTTGAGGTTGACCCCTTCCAACTCCTTTCAATTTTGGATGCTTGTGAAACATCTTTTTGAACCCTTTAGCTATTGTAGCAATTTGCGACTCTCGGGTACCCTGGTTCTATTAAAATAATTTTTAGGGATCAACTTTTTTAGAATGTATTCCCAAGTACCTACTATTTTGGGTAAACTATTAACAGGGGTGGATATTTTAGGAAATAGTTACTAGTCGAAGTTTTTCTTTGCAACTTAATCCCTGAACTTTTTGAATTTGCTATTTTTGCGCAAAATGAGGTTTAACGCGCAAACACCCAACTTTTTGGGACTTTCTAATAAAACCAAACTTATATTTTTGTTTAGATTTCTTATAACAACTTTTTTGGTACTAATTATCACAATCTACTACTTATATCATAAATATTATATTTCCTGTGATCAACGGCCTACCATGCTTAGCAAAATAATGAAAGCTCAGTTCGAGAGCTTCGATCACTACCTGAACTTAGTTGGCGCTGGACTCCGACGTTCCTCTAGCTTCCAATTTACAAAGATTGCTAATCTCAATCCCACCTTCCTTAGATCAGGCACAGCACAGATCTGTTTTATTTCCTACCTCGGACCATAGTCACTAATCAAGTTCTATATATTTTTAAAGGTTAGTGAGAATTTAATCAAAAAATTATAATATTTAAGACATAAGGTTTAATTAAATAATGTTTCCTACTAGAAAACGTCTTTTATTGAAAGCTTCAAAGTGGAAATATTATAATGGAAAGCTGGAAGAGAGACTTTGAGCTAAGATTATCAGAGATGCTTGCTCATAGAGAAATGGAGAATCCCAACTTCTTTTTTGCTTAAGAATGCTCAAATGAATGTGTCCTTCTCAGCACTCGACCTCTCCTTTTATAGAGGGGATGAGGGTACAAAGAATGCCCTAATGGCTAAAAGTACATACTGCTTTTACACATGGCTATAGTACATTCATATGGCTACAGTAAAGCGCCTTATTTTATAGATCTGATACTTATCAAAATAATATAATAATAGAGCTACCACTTTTCAGAACTTTTAATAATGACAAAAATAGTCATCATTATTGAGATTTTGCATGCCTTCATCTCCCATTATATTTTTCAGACCATTATTATCGGGATAATCACTAAAAACTTCATCGATTTGAAGATGCTCTGGGTCCCATTTGTCAAATAATTCAAGAAGATATTTATTTCTTTCGTTTTTCTGACAAGAATCTTCCTGCTCCAATATCAAAGAGATAATCAAAGATATCTTCTGAGACTGCTCCCTCCATCTTCATATATCCTTTAAACTCATTATCATGGGTGAAAGTAGTGTTTCCTTAATGTATTAACATTTTTCCTTGCTCCATTAATGCCGAACTTTGATGATAAATGCTGTAAAAACTAATGGCTCTTGCTAAAGCGGGATCAGTAACTAATTCTCGTCATTCTAGAAACCATTCTTATCGTTGATCATAGGGATCATCGTAATCAATGATCTGAATAAGATAATGAGTTGGTTTGCCTTTTCCATTTTCATATTCGATTAGTGCATAGTGTATCTCCAAGTATAGGCATATGTCACATGGAATTTTTTGGGACCATTAGGAGATATTAGAATCCAATGGATCCTTCTGAAGATACATTACCGAAATTTAGTTAGTCTTAAGAAAAATTGGAACTTTGGATCTGGGATTTTTATAAAGTAGACTATCATCCCATATTCCAAGGCTTTCATAACTGGGTCAGTTGGAGAGATTGAATTTCTTGGGAAACTGACACCACCAACTCCATATTCATTAGGAAAGTAGATGACTGTACTCCAAGGCTTCCAAATATCATAGGAATAATTATGATAATAATCGATGTAGGCTGTGATATGTGCTTAATGTATACATCATTTTAGGGCTATTTTGCTTCATTTCTATGAGAATTATGTGCTTAATGCTATTATTCATACTCACATTCTCGATTTATGCTTGGGTATGGTCGTTTGATATGTTTTGTAGGATTTTACGCCTTTTCACCCAGTATTTGAGCCTCAATGGATGTATTTTGACCTCCCCTACGGATACCCATGTGGTGCTAAGCCTGAGAGCAGAAAACCGGTTCTAGGCCAGACCACGGTTGGATCATGGTGTCTGCCATGGTCCGTCGTGAGTTGAGAAACTGTTGTATCTTTGTCTTTCTTCAGCTGTGTGGCCAAAAACATCCGAGCTCTCCTATAAAAGAGCTTCGTTTAGCAGCAGAAGAGAGGGGCATATGCATAGAGATACAGATAGAAAGCAAGCAAGAGTAGTATTGTTTATCTTCTTTCTCAAATTTTTGTTCTTTTTAGTTTAGATTTTTAGTTTGGTATTTGTATTGGTGAGAAATCTTGAGTGTGAGTGTTTGATCTTGAGGCGGTTTGAAGCCTTCAGTTGAAGGCTACTCTCAGTCAAGCCCTTCCGCTCAGATTTCGCAAAACGTTTGTTAGTTGTTTAATCCTTAATCATGAGCGAGTAGTTTTTATTTTGTCTAGGGATTTAGTAGTTTATGAAAGTATAGTTGGATCATGTTTTAATCTAAAAAATTACGCTTATTTTTGTGATTGGTTTGATTTCATTCTATACAGTGATTATCATGTTATGAGTGGATTTTTAGCCAAATTTTTCTTGCACACTTGAAAAAATTGAATGAAAAACTGAAAGGTGACATTTGATTGTTAGACCGCTTGATAAAACCTGACATAACGTCTTTTCAAAAGAGAGATTTGCATGTTAGGAGGACATAGAGTGTAATCAAAGATGTTTTAACTTGGCTTAAGACAAATTAGTTTGAAAGAACAACTTTTGCTTAGTTTAGGCAAATTTGGTTGAGTTTGAAGGAATATACTAAATTTTTGGATAGCTTGCAAATCCTCGTAATTAACTGGTTGGAGAAAAGCATATGCTTATCATTTTGATCCAATTAACTTTCATAACTACATAAATTCCTAGACATGTTTCCTTAATTGATTTAAAAATTAGTGAATTAAAAGTTGTTCAATCGAACCTTCTTGAATTAGAATTTATTTAGCAGATTTTGGTAGATGAAACTCGATAGATTGCATTGGTCCCTATGGAGCGATCTTTTTATCTATACTATGACCACCCGTGCGTTTGCAACAGTGGTCAAGTTTTTTGGCGGCGTTACCGGGGATCAATCTGTTAACTATTGAGTTAGTCTTACGAAAGTGACTAAGTATTTTATTACCTTTTACTTTTACTTTCTTTTTATTTTCTTATTTGATTGCGCTGGTAGTGTTGATGATTGTGCTTGTGGGAATTTTTCCTGTTTATGCGAAGTCTAATCTTGTACGAACCCAATCCTGGGATTGAAAGGACTTTTCATTTAAGGAGAAAGAAGTAAAGGATTAAAGAATAAAGACACGAGACAAGAAGGAATCCAACAAACATGGCGGGAGAAGGAGATGACCAAAGAAGGACACTTCGAGATTTCGTTACCCCTGGAGTGCACGGGATCGCCTCAAGCATCGCTTGCCCTACTATTCATGCCAACAATTTCGGGCTCAAACCGGCACTCAATTCGATGGTGCAACAATGTCATTTTGAAGGAACGCCTTTAGAAGACCCGAATCTACACCTCTCGATCTTTTTAGAGGTGTGCGATACGTTAAAACTTGAGGGAGTCTCCGCTGATGTGATTTTCCTACGCTTATTTGCTTTCTCATTGAGGGATAAAGCAAGGGCTTGTTTACACTCCTGGCCATATGGATGCATTACCACTTGGAATGAGCTGACAAGAGCCTTCCTTGCCAATTTTTCCTTCCGACTAAAGCAGCAATCTTGAGAAATCAAATCACCAACTTCATGCAAAAAGATGAAGAGATGCTCTACTAAGCCTGGAAGCGTTTTAAAGATTTGCTATGCTTATGCCCCCATCATAGTCTTCAGCATTGGATGATTATATAAACCTTTTATAATGGTATAACCCAAACTATGAGGTCCACTATTGATACAGGGGTAAGAGGAACCTTTATGAACAAAACTGAGAATGAAGCCTATAATCTAATTGAGGAGATGACAGTTGATAACTTTCAATGGTCCACCGAATGAGGCTGACCTAAGTGGGTTGGAGATAAGCTTGAAGTTGATGTGTTTACTTTACTTTCTACTAAAGTAGATACTATGACCCAAAGATTGGACCGAATGAATGTTAATGCTATGAATTCTAATGCCCATTCCCCTTGTGAAATTTGTGGTTCTATTGAGCGTATAACTTTGAATTGTCAAGTTGGGAGCCCTTTTCGCAAGACCCTAGTGAAGTTAACTATATTCAAAATTTCAAACTGAGACCAGCAAATGACCCTTATTCCAGTACATATAATCTGGGTTGGAAGAATCATCCAAATTTCTCCTAGAGGTCTAATCTAAACCCATCGAATATGCCCCCTATGAATGCTAGACCACCCTCGGGTTTTGAAAGACCTCTGTTCCCTTCTCAAATGCCCCAAAAGTCCAATTTAGAAGAAATGATGGAAAGTATGCTTATGGTGTAACAAAAACAGGATAAGTATATTGAGCAATTAGCCTCAAAGGTTGATGTGCTTGCCACTCATAATAGGATGTTGGAAGTCCAGATTGCCCAAAAAGCTAGCTTTTCATCTACGCCCCTAGATAAGCTTCCTAGTAAGCCCGAACCTAACCCTCGAGAGCATTGTAACTGTGTCACCTTGGAGGAAGAAGTAGAGGACTTAACTGACCTTGAGGGTATACCAATGGAAGAGGGTAGAGAAATAATCATGGATGGAAGTAAGGAGAGAAACAATGGTGGCAAGACTGCCACATTGGTAGAGAATGACACTATAGAGATCCCCACAATTTTTCCACCTAAGCTCCTTGACCTAAGTAGTTTTTCTATCCCCTATATTGTAGGAAAGGTGGAAATTGAGAGTGATTTATGTGATCTAGGTGCAAGCATCAGTATAATGCCATATTCTTTATTTCATAAGCTTCATCTAGGACCATTACTAGCTGCACCATTTTCACTATAGTTAGCTGACAGCTCTATGACGCAACCAATGGGCAGATTGGATAATGTGTTAGTCAATATAGGAGATATTTGGGTATTGGAGGACTTTATCATAGTCGATATGTCCGAGACCGATGATGCTCAAATTATCCTAGGTCGGCCCATTTTGGTTACATCTGGTTACCACATTGATGTAAGAAATGGACGAATTACATTTGAGGTTGAAGGGTGCTACGCTATGTTTTGTCATACGAATGAAGATGTGGTTTCTGCTAGTTCTTCTTTATTGGATGCATTACCCCTTTCCCCGGAGATTAACATAGAGGATGCCTTGAATTGTGAAGATCGTCCCGATTCTGACTGGATTTCTTATGAGGACCCTAACCAAAGGTAAGTTAAGGTGGAGTTTGCTCCTCCTATGCCACCTAACATACCTGAGATTGAGGTCCTTGTTCCTAATGAGTCTTCTATGAGCGACTATTGCAGGTTCGCGCAAGCTGTTCTCTCTGTGCCCCCTATGGAAGGATTTGACGCAGTTTTTGATTTGGGGGTTAAACGAGTTGATAGTAAACCCCCTGATAGGCCATGAGTGCACTTTGTTTTGTACGTAGATAATGCATTATGGCAGCGTGTCATGAAAATGAAGGACCTTCAACCAGAACTTTTAAATGGTACTTTCAACTGAAGAAGTTTGACTTTATGGTCCGTGATAAAGCCAATATCCATACACTTGCTGATCCACACCAGTTATAGAAAAAAGGCTAAGCTCCTCAACTTAAAAGGGTGCTTCTTGGGAGGCAACCCAAGCATTTTTTCCGTTTTCTTTCCTTGGATTTTATTTTTACTATTTTTATAGTTTGTGGAAAAAAAGAGAGAAAAAGAAATAGAAAAAAAATCTATGAATAAAATGTCTGGCACCATGACCAAACCCACAGAACTACGGTCGTGGGTTGTTAACCCAGTAAAAAAAAAAAAAAAGAGAGAAAGAAAGAAAAAAGAAAAAAAGGAAAAAAAAAGAAGAAACCATGTCAGCAGGCACCACGGCTTGACCGTGATAAACCCCACGGTCCGTGGAATACTGCTACGGCCCGCGGTTTAGGTTTTTTTTACCGCGGCGACCACTTATCTCCCTCACAATTCATCTTTAACCTCGAGTCTCTCTCTCTCTACCTCCATTTTCTCTCTCTAAACCCTCCATAGCTAGTACCTTCAATCTTCTCTCATTTCTTCTCCATTTTCAGTCATTTTCATCAAAAATCATCGCCTTTCACTCAATCTTTTCTCTTTCCTCATAAATTTCATCTCTTTTCTTCTTCTTCTTCCTCAAACTCATCTCACTTCACTCATCCACCATACCCATCTTTTTCGCTCTCTTTTTCTTCTTTTTACTTAATTTCTTCAAATTTTTTTATTTAGTTTTTAGTTTTGGTTTTTTTTTTGATTTTTGCAACAATGGCACCAACCCAGAGACAAAGGAGCGCCAAGAAGGTTGGTTCTTCAAGTCAAGCACCACATCAACCTCAAAGGACATCCCGAACCTCTACCAATGTGCATGTTAGAGGTGACATTCCTCACCCTCTTGGTTTGACACATCCTGACCATGTTGCTAGATATAATTGCTTGAATGAATGCCTGGTTGTAGCAACTAGATATTATGATAAGGAACTGTTAGCTTGGTTAGGAATGCTGGATGATATTCGATGGTTGTTTGCACGAGCTGGTATGGGACACTTTTTAGAAATCAAAGTGCATACATATCAGGACTTGGCCCTAGAATTCCTAAGTGCACTCCATGTCGAGGTCACTAGAGTGTCTCAATGTCAAGCCAGATACATATCGTTTTATTTGCAAAGATAATTATATGAACTGAACTTAGGTACTTTTAATAGTATCTTCGGTTTTCCACGTAGTATGGATTTACCGAACTGCCAAATCCCCCGCGAATTCAACCCAAATTCATTTTGGGGTGAACCTTCAGGGAGTGTTAGGTACAGCACTAGTTCATCGAAGTACATACATATTAGATACCTTTGCATTCGAGTAGCTCAGCGCATCTTAGCTGGTTCCCTTTTTGCTTAGGATGATAATCTGAATGTTCCAAGATTGTCTGAGCTATACTGCTTGTCCTATATGCTTGATGGTGTCTAGCTTGCCCAAGTTCCTTTTTAGCCAAGTAATTGCATAGTGCCACGGTTGGCACTAAAGGTGGGATAGTCATTGGTGGTATTATGACTACTATTGCTAGATTTTTAGGTGTTAAACCCAATCCTGAGGATAGAATTTTTGAGTCTGAACGGCTTGATTCAGATGCTTTTGAAATTATGAACTTTTATAAAGTTAACGCTGCGTTTATGTTAGATTTACCCTGTGGAATGGCTTTTGCTGCTTTCCAATGTCGATCGAACCACCTTACTCCATCAGGCTAACCTTTATTGGGTACTTGGTGATGACGACATTGTTCGACCTATACCCCATCATCTAGTGCCTCATTCTAGTCAAGCTAGAGTTAGTTCTTCCTCTCAACTACCCCCTTCTAACTATACTGACCTCTAAGACACCCTCAAATCCATTCAAGAGGAGAAAGTTTCCCTTCGATAATTTGTTGCTTCTGAGAATGCTGCTCTTCGAGACATTGTTCAACAGCGCCATAATGAACTTCATGGGATGCTTGCTACTCGGACTCAATATTTCCAGGACTATAGGGCATGTCTAAAGACCTGGTGGGATTGGCATATCTCTTATGGAAAACCACCCCATCTTCCACCACCACCTACTTTCTAATTGTTCTGTGCTACCCCCTTCCCTTTTTCTATTGTATACCCCATTGAGAGCAATGTGTGATTCAAGCATGGGAGAGTTAGTCATTCTATTTGGCGTCTGATGCCTGATTTAGTTGGGTGTGCTTGTTCTTTGTATATGTTGGTTATTATAGTTTTCGGAGTTTTTGTTTTAGGTTTTAGTTTTGTTTAGCAGTATTTCAGCAGAGTATTTAGTTTTTTTTTTTTCATTCTAGGTTACACTTTAGTTTTTCTTTTATAAATTTCTTTTGCATTTTGGTTTGCATTGTTTATTAGGAGCATTCATAAAAAGCCAAAAAAAAAAAAGAATTAAAGAAAAAAAATCCTCCGATGATGATCTTTCTAGCTTTGATAGACTTCTTTGGTTTAGTTTTATTCTTTGATTCGCCCAAATTGTGCATAAAAATTTTTGAGAATGAGTTTTTGAAATGAGCTATGTGTTTTGACCACATGTCGAGTGCGAGTTGATTACCCTATGAGTTTTTACATGAATTTTGGCTTGTATTTACTCATGAGCTAGTCATTACCTTAGTAGATGTCCCGTGAGGCTTTGAGCTTTTAGGGACTATTTATCAATTTAGTCTCATATTTTCTTTCATGTGTGACTTTTCCTTGACGTTGTTTCTCTAGAACTTGCTTTGATTCTCATTTAAGATCACATTTTACATATGCATTTAGGCAATATGATTGAGGAATTTTTCTTTGATTTGTTAAACCCAACGGCCAAATAGCCACTTTTGTTGTGTATTGTATCCCTTGCTAGCCCCTTTGAGCCAATATTCGATTTTCTTAATTTGAACCTCCTATTATAACCAATGGCCAAATACTTGTCTTACCCTTAAGCCAATACTAGAGGAGCATTTCATTCTTTTGCATCAAGTTTGATAGGGCACTAGCAAGTTGGATTGTTATCTTTTAGTGAAATTTGGCTGTTTGGTGAAGGGATGTGAGATTTTGATAAATCCCTTGTTTCACTGTACAAAGTTTGAAGAAGAGTTGGAATTTAAAGTTCATTATGGATTTCCCCTTGGCTATCCTTTTTGGGAAAAAAAATACAAAAATAAAAAAAAGAAAGGAAAAAAAGGGGGAAACAATGGAAAAAAAAGAAGGAAAACAAACGAAAGAAAGTGTTAACCCTGTTGGAATTGTAAGTAATTTGTAATTTTTGATTCTTTCTCTCTTCAATAGGGGATGTATTTTGTTAATAAATTGTAATGGTCTAAGAAGGATGTAGTATGGTGCATCAGAATTGTTTAGCTCTTAGTTTCTGGCTTCTAGCTCCCCATTTCCAAAACATTTGTTCCCCTTTTACCTTTACCTATGGCCCCATTACAGCTTTATAAAAGTCCTCATGATTATCTAGTGTGTTTGCATCTTATTGATGGCAAATTTGAGAATCTTGTCAAGCTTATGGTAGATTCGAGTCCAATGAATGAGAATTGAGAGAACCTTCATTATTATTAAATACATGAGCGATGAGTGTCACGTAACTAAAGTGAGATTCTACTGGCCTCGCTAGCCTTACATGTTTCATATGTTGAAATGACTGTATTTGATGATTTAGGGAGATCAATTCAAGTTTGACATTGTGGTCTATCAAAAGGTTTTCGAAAATTTGATTCCCTAATTTGTTTGTTAATAATTTTTATATCTTTTTAGGCTACCTTTGGATCAACTTTGCCATTTTGAATGTTACCTATGTCTATTCTAAAGAGGTTATATATAGTTTTGTTTTTCTTTGCATTACTTGAGGACAAGTAACAGTTTAAGCATAGGGGAGTTCGATAAGTGCTTAATGTATACGTCATTTTAGGGCTATTTTGCTTCATTTTTAGGAAAATTATGTGCTTAATATTAGTAGTTATACTCCTACTCTCGATTTTTACTTGGGTACTATTGTTTGATATATTTTGTAGGATTTTAGGCCTTTCTACCCAACATTTGACTCTTAATGGATGTATTTTGACCTCCCCCGCGAATACCCATGTGATACTAAGCCCGTGGAGCAAGAAAAGAGCAGAAAATCGGTTCTAGCCTAGACCACGGTTGGACCGTGGTGCCTGCCACAGTTCGTGGCGAGTTGAGAAACTATTGTCTTTTCGTCTTCCTTTGGCTGTGTGACTGAAAATGTCCGAGCCCTCCCATAAAACGGCTTCGTTTAGCAGCAGAAGAGAGGGACACATGCACAGAGATATAGATAGAAAGCAAGCAAGAGGAGCATCGTTTATCTTCTTTCTCAAATTTTTGCTCTTTTTAGTTTAGATTTTTAGTTTGGTATTTGTATTGGTGAGAAATCTTGAGTGTGAGTATTTGATCTTGAGGTAGTTTGAAACCTTTGGTCGAAGGCTAATCTCAGTTAAGCCTTTTTGCTCAGATTTCACAAAACGTTAGTGAGTTGTTTAATCCTTAATCATGAGCGAGTAGTTTTTATTTTGTCTAAGGATTAAGTAGTTTATGAAACTATAGTTGGATCATGTTTCAATCTAAAGAATTACGCATATTTTTATGATTGGTTTGATTTCGTTCCATCAAGTGATTATTATGTTGTGAGTGGATTTTTGAGCAGCATTTGCTTGCACACTTGAAACAATTGAGTGAAAAATTGAAAGGTGATATTTGATTGTTAAACTGCTTGATAAAACCTTACATAACATCATCTCGAAAGAGAGATTTGTATGTTAGGAGGATATAGAGTGTAATCGAAGATGTTTAACTTAGATTAAGACAAATTGGTTTAAAAGAACAACTTTTGATTAGTTTAGAAAAAATTGGTTGAGTTCGAAAGAATAGACTAAATTTTTGGATGAATTGCAAATCCCCGAAGTTAACTGGTTAGAGTAAAGCACATACTTATCATTTTGATCCAATCAACTTTCATAACAACATGAATTCCTAGGCATGTTTCCCTAATTGATGTAAAAATTAGTGAATTAGAACTTATTAGATCGAACCCCCTTGGATTAAAATTTACTTAGCGTATTTTGGTGGACCAAACTCGATAGATTACATTGGTCCCTGAGGAGCGAACTTTTCATCTATGCTACGACTACCGTGCGCTTGTGGCAATGGTCAGGCTGCATACTGCTCATTGAACCATTTTTCTAGAACAAGAGAACTTATTTTTTCTTGGATATCATAAGGACATTTAAGGTAGCTAACTTGTAACTCTAGAAAAGAAAATCTTTTGGCTATTAGGTAGGCAGAAGATAGCAGACCAAATGTGATCTTCTTTTTGTATGGAATTCCAAATTATCAATAACGACTTTAAGAGAAGGAGAAACCCGTTCTAGCAACATGGGCGTTTCATTATGGATTTCCTCCTTTTCTGGCAGGAGTTATGATCTGGTGATCACCATTGGCGAGATCTCGAGTTAAACTGTCCGCTAGAGAGTTCTTCGATCCCTGTATATGTTCAATAGAAAAGGAAAATTGGTTAATCAATAATTGCTAATGCAGAAGTTGCCCTTGCGCTTGCATATTTGATAAATTCTTTTTCACAAAACCAAGTATTACTTTGCAATAGGTTCGAATAAGAAAAGGTTTAGGGGCTGAAAAGATTAAGAACTTTTCAATTCCCCTTATAACTGCAAGGATTTATTTTTCCATCGTAGGTTAGTTGCATTCTGCCCTATTAAAACTTCCCCTATAATATTTATAGAGTTTTTCTTCTGCTTTAATTTTGAGTACTGCGCTCCAATGCTTATTGCTGGCATCTGCCTTAAGTACTAAATCATCTCCTTCATTAGACAAATTAAGAACAGGAAGATTTTTGCACATCTTTTTGTTATTTTAAATAATCTTTGTATCATTAGTGGTCCATGTCCAACTTACTTTTTTTTAAGTTTTTACTGCAATGGTTTTCTTAGTTTAGCTAAATCTTTAATGAAATCAGAAGCATAAGTAAGGCATCTAAGGAACCTTTCTAATTGGTTTCTAACTTTTATTTTTTCAGGAAAATTCTCTATTTTTTTCCAAAATATGTTTTTGCAGGATGATTTGTCCAACTTTATCTCTAATTCTAAAAACTCAATTTCTTGTTCAGCATAAATGCACTTATTTTATCAAGTATGGCACTATGATCAATGCATCTTTAGGTGACAGCTAAGATATCATCTTTGTGCTGTTCTACGATTTTGGAAAAGACAAGGATATTATCGATGTAAACTAAATGACAATTATTAAGCTCTTTGAAGATCCATTCTTCTCTGGAATATTTGAGGTGCATTTTTAAGATCGAATGACATTTATCCATTCATAATGTCCTTATGGGGCACTAAATGCAGTCGAAGGAATACTTTCCTCATCCATTTTTATCTACCAATAACCGCTTTTGCAGTCTATTTTTGAGAACGAAGAGGCGCCTTGAATTCTAATGAAAAGGACAATTTCGTTAAGAATGTAATAACCATCAAAGATAGCATTATCATTAAGCTTTTTGCACTTAATTACCATTCTTGCTTTTCCACTATTTTTTTATGCATAATTTCTTACATAAAAGCAGAACTGATGTGAGGACTTTTGCTAATCTTAATTAATCCTTTATTCAAAAGTTCTTTGATATGTTTATCAAATTTCGGGATATCCTGGAGTGTATACACCATTTGTTGACTCGAATAATAGTATTAGGATTTAACAAAGTAATATTTGCAAATGTCTTATCTTTATCCCAAAATTTTAGTGGATTATCAGAGTAGAGTTCTTTATATAATTGCTTTTATTGTTCAGCAATTTGCTCTTTAATAGATAACCCAAGTAGTGAGATTGTCAATGCTATCTCACGTTATGCAGGCATTACCTTATCGCCACGCTGGCTACATGTAAATTCAATTTTTTGATGAGTGTAAGTCTTGCTCAATTTTTCAATAGAAACTAGGTGACCATTGGTTGTAAATATTATTTGATTCATTGTCTGTGTACATGGAGAATATAGTCTCTGAAAATTATTTTCAATAATCATATCATGAGAGAGTTGATTAGTAACCCATAGAACTGGTAAAATGCATTGGACTCCACCTAATTCTATGGATAACCCTTTTGTAACTTCATTGTAACTCATAATGCTATTATAAGCTATCCTTACTTATAAAGGATTTTTAACTCTTTTCCACATATACTCTGGAAAAAATGATCTTTTTCCAAAACATACAGAACAACCGTTGTCTATGTGAGCACACAACTCAAATTTATTATATCCCTCTAAGCATATGTTTATTGGGATATAGATGCTACTAGGATTTGTGTTGGCGATTTCATAGCCTGTCTCCATAGTTATATTTTTGACTAATTTATTCTCATAAATTGACTCACTAACAGTTTTGGTTTTGTACCCAATGACCTTTCTTTATAGACTCATACTTCAATCTACACTGGGTCTTACAGATTCAAAACTCATTCTACTTATTTCATCGGTCATACTTACTATATCATCTTCTTTAAGTTCTTCTTTAGTTGACGAAGATCCTTCTCTCCATTCTGATCTTGTACTCATGCTTCTTAATAATTGGGGTTTAATGGTTATTTTACCATTCTCATCAATTTTTATCACATTATTCTTATTGATTTTTATAGGGTTAGTAAAGTTAGATATCCATGACCGATCAAGTTTTATCTTCTATGGATTAGATTTAATCCTCTGGATCTTTTGCATAGGGGTAGGTCTTTCAAATTTTTCTGCCTCTATCACTGTGACCTTAGTTTTCGGATCTATGGTATTATCTAATTTGTAGATAATTAATTTTCCAAAATATCCTTAATGGATATTCTCCTCTTTTCATATCCATCCCAACTGTTTTTATCTTGAGGGATAAGAAGTTTTTGGCAAATTCGTCTTTTAAGCTCACATAATGTCCAGCCGACAATTGAATCCTACCAATCTATTAAATGAATTAGTCTTAATCCCTATCATGATTTGATTATTGAATTTGGCATGCTTAATATCACAGAGCAAAGTATAAAGATGTTGATCTTTGCCATAATATGGTAATGGAGGGATTTGAACTTGGACACTTCCAACACGAATATGCCTATACTTTCTATCTTTGTTGTGCTTAAGAATGTTTTCTTAATTAATGAACTTAACTTCTTCCACCTCAATTAATGAACTTAACTTCTTCCACATCATACTTACAGTCTTTTATCTCTAAATCTCCTTCCAACATCTCGCATATATATTTACTCCTTAATTGAAAGATGAATTTTTTATAGATCATATCTTTCTGGATTATGGAAAGGACCCAATCTCCTTCAACTTCCTTGTTATTATTGTCTACAACAAACTCTTCTCCTTGAAGATCACCAAGACTAATCGAGCTACTTTTCATCATATGACTCGTTTCTTCATAATCACTTTCTTCATATTCATTGTCCAAGATAATTTAACAACTACTTTGTTGTCACTTACGGCGGTCTAGTGCCTCATTTTCACTAAGCTCGATGTAATCTAGGCTACCCAAGGTTTCAATTAGCTTGTTATTCTTTCTATTTTTACATTCATTAGCATAATGTCTTACTTCTCCACATGCCTAGTATTTACATTTTTTTTCTGCAGGACAATAAGTTGTTTTTCTAAAAATCTACGTTTTTTAGGACTTGGTTTGTTATAATATTTTCTTCTATATTTCTCTCCCCTTTGCTTATTAAAACCCGTTTTCTTATAAATTTTTTTTGTTCTTCTCCTTTCAGGTTCTTTTCCCCCTTGGTGAGGTGAATCCCAACAAGTTAGAAATTACTTCTTAATTTTCTTTTACTTTTGGAGATTAAGACATGATCATTAATCCATTTTCTCAAATAAGAGATTCTTAAACCAAGGATGTCAATGACATCTGCTCATTCAAGCCATGCAATACATTTTTCATTAATTATGGAATTTATCGGATATGACAATTTGCCATAGAACATACCAAGATTAGTTTCATTACGCATAATTTTGTAATAATATTGACCAAATTTAGCAATATAATTTTTCAGATACCTTATATCCCATAATTCTATATTATTAATCTTTCTCTGCCACTTTCTTGCCTTTTCTTCAGAATCAAGTTTAGCTCCGATAAATTCGGTTTCAGTTTCCTTGCATAAATTTTTGAACATAGCATCTGGAGTTTCCATCATTCTTAATGTATTTTTCCTGTCTTCATTTAATGAATCATACCAGTCAGAACACAGTGCCAGATAAACTATGTACAATGTAGTTTAGGAAATGTGCAGCAGTCCAGGTAGTGTTTAGGTTTAAGACACTATTCATCCCTCTTTTCCAATGTTTAAATTCTTCTATGTTTCGAGCTCTATCGATGTTTAAGATATACCCGGTTTGACTAATTGGAGTAAGATCAACTTCTTCAAAGATTGTAGTTTTCGTTGGGATGAACCTGAAGGAAAAATTGATTGTACGTCCTGCTGGACCGTACCTAGGTCTTATAAAATGAGTAATTCTTTTAGAAGGTTCTCCAAATTCTTCAGGTTTAGGAACAACATTGTTAACTAGATCGGTCTCTATCTCACCTAAGTTGAGTTCTTCTTCAATTTCATTAATCTCATCTTCCATAGCCATTTTGCCATATTTTTTTATCCAATTTTCCTCTAATTTCTTCTAAGGGTACAATAGTAAGATCATCTAGCTTGATTAGGTTCATTTGCTGATGTAGTACTTCTTCTAATTGGATATCATTAGTTTCTTCATTATCATCAGATAATACATCATGTTTATCACTAATAGTGCTCATAATTTTGTTTAATTCTTCTGGGTTTTATTCTTTCTTGAACATATCCTGTAGTTCTTTAAGAGTATACTGCTTATAATCCATCTTCTTCTTCTTTTTATACTTTTTCAACTAATTTCTCACCTGATTTTTCTCCTGCTTCTTTTTGAATTTTTATATCGTGCAAAGGAAATGGAATCTTTTTTTTTTTGGATTTTGGAAAGGATATTTATGTTAAAATGGAGTACTAATACTGGAAGTAGCTTTTCTATTATGTCTTACTTTGTTAACTAGAGAAAGGTGAATTATAGATATTTGCTTCTTATGCTCCTCCACTTCCATCTTAATTTAGCTAATTCTACTTTTAATTCTAAAACTATATTGGTGATATAGTTTAATTGAGGTACTATTGGAGAAAGTCCTTCCGATTAGTGAACAATGTGTGAATAATTTGGCAAGGGCAAGCAGGTGTTGATTCAAGCATTAATTATAGTTAATTAGCTTAATTAACTGTTAATTAGCTTAATTATCTTAATTATTTTTGGACATGTGGCTCTGACACCGGTTGAAAGAGGGCCTCGAGTAGTACTTAATGTATAATTTTTGGATTTTCGAAAGTATGTTTTTAAGAATTTGGGTTAAAATGCAAATATGAAGAGTTTAAGGGCTAAAAAGAAAATGAAAACAGTGAACGGTCCTCTTAAAATAGTTTTCACAGAGTATTGACCCTTTTAAATATATTCTAATAACATGGTCCCCTAGTTATAATTTTTACATAAAGCGGGATACTTGACAGTGATATTTCCCTATTGTTGCTGATGATTCATCTTCATCAGTTTCAGATTCCGTAGATTGCACCTCAGTGTCATTGGACTTGAATGCAAGTCCTTGTTATGGTTCCTGTTCTTTAGTTTCTTCCTACAATTGAATTTCGTGGGTTAAAATTTTCTAATAAAATCATCTAACTTGAGGGTTTTCAAATCTTGTACTCCTTTAATGGCCATGATTTGGGTCCCCACTTTCTTCTTGGAAGACATTGCAGTGCTTTTCTCACCTTTGCCTCATTCGTTTATGTTTTCCCTGAGGATTTAAGGTTGTTGATCATCTCAGCAAAGCGCATATATATTTCCTTGATGGATTCTCCAAGTAGCATCTTGAAGACCTCATACTGATGGATGTAGAGACTAATTTTAGATTCCTAAACTTAACCAGTCCCTTTATAGGTAGAATCCAATGTGTCCCAAACTTCTTTGGTTGCATCACTAGCAGAAGCACAGTTAAACTCATTAGAATCCAAGCCACAGAATAAAATTTTCAAGGCTTTACAATTTGGGCCACTTTTTCAGTCTCTTTATGAGTGAATTGGGATTTGTGCTTTGGAATAATCTTATGTCCTTCCTTTATAATAGGCACAAGGTCATCCTCGGAGACATTCTCACAAAGCTCATAATTCACGGTCCTTGAGGAAGATCTGCATCAGATTTTTCCATCAGTAAAGTTAGAACCACGAAACAAAGGAGTTCTAGCAAAAGAGCATCCTTGATCAATTTCAGCATTTCCAAAGTTATGATCTTTTCCACAAGATAGCTAAGTTAATGTGAGTGGACCCGCTTTCATAAAAATTGAAGGTCCACAAAAGTCAATGTTAGATCACCCAAGAGGGGCTGAATAGGATGACATCTTAAAATTTAAGATTTTATAAAACTTGCACTATAATTTAAACCTGCACTAGCATTGTCAGAGAAGACAACCTTGAAAGTGTTAAGTTTAGTAAAGTCAATTTTTGCCTTGAAACAAAATAGTATGTTACGTTTATAGAAGCAAGGAAACAGCGGGAAAATAAGTTTTCTTTTTTTTAGCTAAAAATTTTTTATATAAATTGTTAGTCTTTTTAATTGTAATTGTCATCTCATTTTCAAAAGAGAGAAATACAAAGCTGCATAAGAATTTAGAGAGAAAAATATTATTTCTCCTATTGATTTTCGAAAGGCTTCTTGACTCTCCTTGTTTTTTAGAGAGTAGCTATAATATCTCTTTCTTAGATTGATCCTATAATTTGTTACCATTGTCAATTCTTATTTTCTCAACTTTATTTTAGCAGTGCGAGATACAGATTTCTGTAATCTTCAAAATTAACAGTGGTATCAGAGCTAGGTTAACTTATACTATTCAATATTATGGCTGTAAAATATGAGATTGAGAAGTTCAATGGGAGTAATTTCTCCCTTTGGAAATTGAGAATGAAGGTAGTATTAAGGAAAGACCATTGCTTAGCAGCAATTGAGGTCAGATCGGAAGGATTAACTAATGACAAATGGAAAGAGATAGATAACAATGTTATTGCCAATCTGCATCTGGCATTAGCAGATTCAGTCTTATTAAGTGTCGCAGAGAAAACGGCAGCGAAGGAAATCTGGGATGCACTCACCAGATTGTATGAGACAAACTCACTCCATAATAAGATATTCTTAAAAAGAAAGCTTTATACTCTTTGAATGAGTGAATCCATAACGGTAACGGATCACATCAACAATCTAAATAGGCTATTTTCAGAACTTATGGTGATTGATCATAACATAAAAGAAATGAGCATGCAAAGCAGAGCTTCTGCTTCAAAGTCTACCTGACTCATATGATCAACTCATCATCAATTTGATAAACAATGTGCTTACAGACTTTCTAGACTTTAATGATGGTGCAGCCGCTATTCTACAAGAGGAATATAGGCGCAAAAGTAATGAAGATAGATCATTCTCTTCTCAACAAACAGAGGTATTATTCATGATGAGAGGAAGATCGATGGAATGCAACTCCAGTGGGAGTTAAAATCATGGGAGATCAAAGTCACAAAGCAGGAAAAATGTCAAATGTACTATTGTGGCAAAAGAGGACATATTAAAAGGGATTGTTAGAATTATAAGAAGAGTATAGAAAAGACTTCTAAAGCAACAACCTCTCAAGGATGTGTTGCTAGTACATCAGATGATGGAGAAATCTTATGTGCAGATGCATCAATAACTTCTAAAGAAAATTCACTCATTGATGTTTGGGTACTAGATTCAAGAGCAACATGGCACATGACACTTCGATGGGATTGGTTTCACTCATATAACTCTATCCCTGAAGGATATGTGTTCATGGGAGATGATGGTGCTTTGGAAATTGTTGGCATAGGCACCATCAAATTAATGATGCATAATGGAATTGTGCATACTATCTAAGAGGTACGACATGTGAAAGGTCTAAAGAAAAATTTATTATCTATTAGGCAATTTGATGATCTTGGGCTTAAGACCCAAATTGCAAATGGTACTATGAAAATTTCCAACGGTGCACTCATTGTGATGAAGCAGAGAAGACCTCTTCTAAACTATTCGTGCTCCAAGGACATGCATTGAAATATGGAGATGCATCTGTTGCTTCTACCAATCAAGAAGAATCAATGATAAAATGGCATTATAAACTAGGCCACATGTCAGAATGTGGTTCAAAGGTTATCGCGGAACGTAATCTCTTGCCCGGACTCACATCGATAAACTTACCATCTTGTGAGCATTGTGTTATGAATAACCAGAGTAGATTAAAGTTTGGAAGATCTATTGCCAAGAGCAAACACATAATAAACTTAGTTCATTCTGATGTGTGGGAATCACCAATCATGTCCTTAGGAGGAGCAAAGTATTCTGTGTCATTTATTGATGATTACTTTAGGAGAATATACGTGTACCTAATCAAGAAGAAGTCAGATGTGTTTCTAGTATTCAAGGAATTCAAAGCTAGAGTGGAACTTTAATTTGGAAAAAGAATTAAATGTTTAAGGACACATAATGGAGGAGAATATATAGATGGTGATTTCCTAGCATTTTGCAAACAAGAAGGTATTCAAAGACAATTTACAGTTGTCGACACACCTCAGCAAAATGACGTAACTGAGCAGATGAATAGGACTCTCTTAGAAAGAACGAGAGCTATGTTGAGAACGAAAAAGTTGCCCAAATCTTTCTGGGCAGAAGCAGTCAAAACTGCCAGTTACGTGATAAATCGATCACCATCAACGGCTATCGATTTAAAGACTCCAATGGAGATGTGGAATGGAAAATCGACCGATTATTCTTCTTTACATGTGTTTAGATGTCCTGCATATGTAATATACAAATCCCAAGAAAGAACAAAACTAGATTCGAAATCCAGAAGATGTATATTCTTCGGTTATGTTGACGGTGTTAAGGGGTATTGCCTGCGGGATTCCACTGCCCGTAAGGTTATTATCTGTAGAGATGTTATATTTGCAGAAGGACAACTACAAAATAAACATGACAATATATCTAAAGAGACTACTATAGTACATATAGTTGATGAGTCTAGAAAGGATGATTCTTCTGAAGTAGAGCAAGAACAAGAGGAACAAGAGTCAATGATACAAAACTTCGACGATCACATCGTCAAACAAGAAAACCTTCATGGCACTCAGATTATGTTATGGCAAGCCATGATGTGTACTACCTTTTAACTGAAGATGGAGAGCCATCCATTTTTGAAAGGGCTCTAAATAGCCCAGATGCTTCTCTATGGATGATAGCAATGCAAGAAGACATGGAAGCCTTACATAGAAACAAGACATGGGAACTTGTTCCACTTTTTCCACTTCCACAAGGATGGAAAGCCATTAGTAACAAATGCATCTGTAAGATCAAACGAGATGGTAATGATCAAGTAGAAAGATATCGTGTGAGACTGGTGGCAAAAAGATATGCTCAGAAAGAAGGTATTGACTTTAATGAGATATTTTCTCCAGTTGTTAGACTTACAACTATAAGAGTAGTCCTGGCTATGTGCACTACATTTAATTTACATCTGGAATAGTTGGATGTAAAGACAGCTTTTCTTCATAGAGAACTTGAAGAAGAGATATATATGCTTCAACCAGAAGGGTTTAAAGAAAAAGCAAAAGAAAACCTAGTTTGTGGGTTAACCAAATCTCTGTATGGTCTAAAGCAGGTGCCAAGGTCTTCGTACAAGAGATTTGATTCCTTCATTATTAGCCTTAGATATAACAGACTTAATTTAGACCATTGTCCATATTACAAGAGATTTGAGGATAATGATTTCATCATTTTGTTGTTGTATGTGGATGACATATTGGTTGCAAGCCCTAACAAAGATCAAGTCCAAGAATTAAAGGCACAATTAGCTAGGGAGTTTGATATGAAGGATCTAGGACCAACAAACAAGATTTTAGGGATGCAAATACACCGAGATAGAAAAGCTAGGAAGATATGGCTTTCTCAAAAGAACTATGTGAAGAAAATCTTGCAATGCTTCAATATACAAGATTGTAAGTTAATTTCTACCCCACTTCCTATCAATTATAAATTGTTCTCAAGTATAAGCCCTAGCAGTGAAGCTGAAAGGATAGAAATCTCTCGAGTGCCATATGCATTAGCAATGGGAAGCCTAATGCATGCCATGATCTGTATAAGACCAAATATTGCTCAAGCTGTGGGAGTGGTTAGTAGATTTATGGCAAATCCTGGTTGAGAGCATTGGAATATTGTGAAAAGGATCCAAAGATATGTTAAAGGAATCTCAGATGCAGCATTATGTTTTGGAGGATTAGAATTTATAGTCAAAGGATATGTTTACTCTGATTTTGCAGGTGATCTTGATAAAAGGAAATCTACTACAGGCCATGTGTTTACACTTGCAGGTGTAGCGGTAAGTTGGGTGTTAAAGCTACAAAATGTTGTAGTATTATCTACTACAGAAGCTGAATACATGGCAGCTATCGAAGCTTGTAAGGAAGCAATTTGGATAAAAAGATTAATGAAAGAACTTGGACACACACAACAAAAGATTCCTGTGTATTGTGATAGTCAAAGTGCTTTGCAGATTGCTAGAAATCCAAGTTCTCATTCAAGGACTAAACACATTGATGTTCAATATCATTTTGTTCGAGAAGTAGTAGAGGAAGGAAGTATGGATATGCAAAAGATTCACACAAGAGATAATTTGGCAGACATTATGACAAAGCCGATTAATACTAATAAGTTCATATGATGCAGATCCTCCTATGGCTTATTAGAAACGTAAGCAACATAAAGGCTCACCAAAAATTGACTTTAACTGGGAGATTGTTAAGTTTAGTAAAGTTAATTTTTACCTTGAAATAAAATAGTCTGTTACGTTTATAGAAGTGAGGAAAGAGCAGGAAAATAAGTTGTCTTTTTTTAGCTGAAAATTTTTTGTATAAATTGTTATGCTTTCTAATTGTAATTACATCTCAATTTCAAGAGAGAGAAATACAAAGCAGCATAAGAATTTAGAGAGAAAAATATTGTTTTCTCCTATTGGTTTTCTAAAGGCTTCTTAACTCTCCTTGTTTTTTAGAGAGTAGTTATAATATCTCTTTCTTAGATTGATCCTATAATTTCTTGCCATTGTCAATTCTTATTTTCTCAACTTTATTTTAGCAGTGTGAGATACAGATTTCTATAATCTTTGGAACCTAAATGAACATTAGCCACCAATGCCAATAATAAACAAACTTAAAATGCAGTAATAAAATGGGACTAAACATAGGATATGTTTATGATGTTTTCCTTTCCAAAACAGAGCCCGTCACTCTCTAAGGCACTTCTTTCCTTAGCATTTACTTACCTCCATCACTTGTTCACTTAAGAAGTATATACCAATGACCTTGACATTGCATACTCTGTAGCGCTCCAATGTTACTCAACTAAGGAACCTTAGCTAGCACACTCATTAAGCTTCACCTCTCAACACCTAGCTATCTAAGTAAGTTCCTCAACTTATTTGTTATAATTCTCCCTTAGAAATATTCAAATGAACAATAAGTACTGTAATAATCCGACCCTAGCCCATATTTATTTATTTAAAATCATATTTATTCATTTAATTAATCATATTTATTGATTTAATCACTCATGGTTATTTGTTTAACCAAATCATATTTGTTATTTCAATTACACTCAATTTATATATTTACCGAATTAATTTATGTCATTTAAATTTTTCTACTTTCATTTATCATATTTAATCATCCCGATTGACGAATATTTCATTTGGGTCCCACTTTACAATTTAAGTTTCATTGATTGTTCATTCAAGTTCCATTGATTGATTGAATTTCAAGTGAATCGATAGTGAGCCTCGATAATTATGATCGAGTGTTAAATTATATTTCATAACATCACAAAATTTCAAGTTTTAACTACACAAAAACTTGGGCCCGACTTCATTTATTTTGGTCCAATTCAATGGGCCCAAATTATGGCCCAATTCCCATGGGCTCAAATCTTAGATCAAAAAACTTGATGTAATTAAATTAAGTTAATTGCCATAATTCATGACTAATTTTAATTAGCAAAAGGATATTTTTGGAGGCTTAAAAATCAGCCAAGTAATTTTCTTTTTATTCTCAACCAAGTAAAACACTCACACATACATTCCTCTTCTCTCTCTCTCTCCCCCCCCCCCAGCTCATGCCAAGTAGCAGGGCAGCACCGTCCTAGCCCCTTTCTGGCCACCATATAGCCACCATCCGGCTACCAAATGCCACTAGGCACTACGCCTAGTCCCTCACCATCCATGGCAACCTTTCCCACTCACTCAAACACTCAAACACCCTCCCTTCCAGGCTTGACAAGATAACCTCCATCTTGTGTGATTTTAAGCTTTTCTTATTGTTTTAATTGTAATATGTGTTTATATGATCAAAATAAGTGTTATCATGCAATTTTTATTGAGTTTGAAGATGTTTGGAGTTACGGGTATTTGATCAAGAGCATGATTAACTGACTTGAAATTAGGCAAGTATGAGTTTGAGCTTGTCTTACTTGTTGTGATCTTTGATACAAAAAGTAGATTTAATATTGTGAATGTTGATTTTGAAGTCATTTATGGAGGTTTTAACGAGGATTGGAATTCAGCATAACCTAGGATTTCATGATCATGCATTTATTAAATTATCCACTGTTGAAAATTTTGGGAATTATAGGGTTGTCCAAAAATTCAACCATTTTTATTGTAGATTCTGTATATTATTTGGGATTTTCTGGAAAATGTCATGAATTTTGAAGGTGTAATCAATGAGTTATGGAATTTTGAAGGAAACTGCCCTATTTTGGATACGAATTATGTAATTATGTATTAATGAAGTTGTTTGGAGTTTAAATATGTTAATGGCTTTAAAAATGGATGTCATGAAAATTTTTAGCTAAATTGGCGAAGCATAAAAAGTCCCATTCATGACCAAGAGAGGTTGGCTGGAGTAATTATGTAAGTAAATGAATTTATTGAGAGATTGTGGATATTGATGTAAAGAAATATATTGATTATTGAGTAACATTTATCATGGAGTAATTTAGTGTACTATGGGCTAAAATAAGATCACTTAATAAGGAAATAGATATTCATGGATTTTATTGGAGCTTTTAGCTCGATTTATAAGAGAAAAGAAAGGAGAAAGCAATGACTGTGCCTGGGAAATGACAGAAAATAGGAGAATATTTTCCAATAAACTGGTAGCGATCGACCTAGCCAAAATTATGATTTTTAGTAAGTAGATAGATTAGTGTGTTAGCTTTCAAATTCCTTTTGAATCGCCTTAATCCAGGTTCTGTGAAAAAGGTTATGGTCGTTTTGCTAGGACTGCTCGGGTTCGACCAAAACTGGCACACTTGTGTTCTAGCCCTATTTTGGAAAACCTATTATGGAATCATACTTTGTGTTGTGAATGAAAGCTTTTTGGGACTTATTAATCTTTCCATATTGGGGTTTGAAGTCTCCGTTTTATGTCAAAGGTGAAAGCTATGAATTTTCTAAGCAGACATTGAATTGGTAGCAATTTTGATTGTGCTTAGAAGCTTATTTGGTTGGGAAAACTAAGTTGTATGACATAAGCAAAGAAATTGGAGTAGTGGGGAGAGTTTTGACTTAAAAACCATATTTATCAGATCAAGTTATTGCAATTTATGCTATTTTGAACCAAGATATATCTCTCTTGCTTGTACGCAGGTTAGTTCGTGCCTATAACCCTACAGTCACTTCACTCATGAAAGGAAGACTTCAACTAGTTCCCATTCGTAAAGAAGGAAGAATGCTATGCTTGCAGTTCCAACCTAGGGATGAGTGACAGCATTCTCATGAGAGAGTTACGATCAGAAGCATCCCTTTCAAGCCCTATACAATCATTCATGAAAGAAAGGGAATTACGTTGAGCGGAGGTCAACTGAAAGGAGCGGGGTGGGAGTTGAGCTTTCCTAGTCCTTTAAAGAGAAGATCTATATTTTAAGAGATTCTAGAGTGGGAAGTCTAATATAGCTTGCCGGAAAGAAGAGTTGAAAGAATCCCTGCTGTTTCACTCGGAAGGGAAGTCCGATATCGATTTCAAGAAAGTCTTTGATGGCTTCACCCGTTGGGAAGCATCGCTTTCAAAAGTTTTCTTTATCGCGTCGCTTATGACTTTCCGAAAAGGGGAATTCAAGCTTCAAGTCCCAAAACTCGCTTATCGATTGCTTGCCGAGTCCTTTGCCCTACAAAAGAGGAACAGAATGCACATAGTCTTTTTTCTTTCATGAATGATCGTAAAGCAGGAATGATTGTAAAGACCCTTTAAACCACTCGGAATGTGCTCAAGGATCTCCTGAGCTTACAGGAGTCAAGACCCTTTGAAAAGGGGTTTTTCGAGGTCTCAATAGAAGTTTAAGGAGTTGCTTCCTAGTGGGGTAATCACCCAACAGCCGGGGGAAGGGCAAAGAGTGAACAAGCCAAGTCAAATAGAAGGTTTCGTTGATGTTCACGTGAAGTTTTTGAATTGATGGGGGATGAGTTTACTTCCCTACAACTGGGGTATAATACACACCTTGTCAGAGGCGTGAATGATTAGATGGTTTTCTCGATAAAGGTTATTCCTTGGTTTCCTTGCAGGGAAAGGTTATGACTTGAAGTCCCGAAGATCAGCATGAATGCAATGCTAAGATTGTGAGGGGCAAGGTTCGAACTTAAACCGCTTAAAAGGTGTTTATGCAAAAAAAACAAAAGAATGTGGTGATCCTAACCTCGAGAGGATTCAAGAGTGGAAAGGGAAGTGGGATCTTCCCTGCTCAAGAAGAATTAGTCCACCAGGAAACTATTCTCTTTCAACTTCGTAAGTAAGATCAGGAAACTCCTCTGAAAGGGTGTTATGCGCTTGAAGATAGGGAAGGACTTTCATAAGTTAATGACTATTGTTTAACTCCTCTTAAAAGGTATTTCCGCGATCAAACACTTTCTGGGGATCATTCAATATATTTCTCTTCTTCCCCATTTGGAGAGGAAAGCAGAGGTCCGCGAACCGAAGACGACTTGTGTGACTCGTTAACTAGAAAGGAAGGAAGAGGTTTATAAGGAGTGGGAAATCCCGACCAGTTTTGGAGCGCTTATAAGACGTTATCCCTGACGGCATTGGAAGTTACCGATTCAAGGGGGCAGAAGTCAGATCTCGACTTCAAGAGAGCTTCTTTACTCCAGGTTCTGACCTTTTGAAAGGAGTTCCCGATCAAAAGACTAGCACTTTCAGTCCTCTCCCATAGGCATTTTGGGATTGGTGATTTAGAAGAAGCTCTCCCATAGGTTGTGGGATGGGGAATGATATCATAGGATGAATACAAGGGATTTCTCCTTTTGATAGCAGGAGTTAAAAACGTCTCCAAAAGCTCAAAAAATGATTCAAAAAATCCTTTCTTTAAGAGCATGAAAGATTTCAAGCAGGAGTGGGCCCGAATGGGGCTTGACCTATGGGAATAGGGAAGGGAAGATTTCAACTCATTCCCGTGTTTTATAGCTTCGATTGTAAAGACGTTGAACTATTGCTTTCAGCTGGGGCCGCATTCCCAAACAACCAACCTGACTCAGCGACAGCGCCCCATCCCCTTCGAGCTCAACGTAGATGTTACCCACCGACAGAGTTCACTAGCTCGACATCACCCCTCAGAAGTGATGCCTAAAAATAACTCGTTACTTACTGAAAAAAGAGGTTATGACAATGATATCGCCACAAACCCCCCACACACTTGACAAGTGATATCATGTTTCCCCAAACCACACCCATGTTGCTCAACTAAAACCATGCAAAGCAATCGAATGAATGGAGAGGAGTTAAAGAACCTGACCAGCGGGAAGCGGGAAAGCAGGCATGAAAGAAAGAGTTTTCTTGGTCGGCTGTTCAGTCATCACTTCATTATCATTATTAATATTTCTATTTGATTTACTTTGACTTGAGCCAACCTTGTGAACTGGGAAGAGCACTTGACCACAAAGAAGAGGGAAGAATGACACTACTATTGGCGCTTTCCGAGCTTGAAAGGGAAAGATCATTGGTCTAAGGATCAACTACAATCCCTTAACTCATAGTTCCATCCAGAAAGAATATAGAAAGAATGCTATGCTTGTGGTTCCAACCGTGAAGTCTAACTCGAGAATGCTAGCTGAAAGTGATTTAACTCTTAAAGCCGGAAAGAAGACGAGGAGTTCAAGAGTTTTCTTTGCCTGTGCTTGCTGCTCAGACCTTCAAGAAAGACTATCTCAACTCGTTTCCATTTGAAAAGACGAATGATGTTAGCTCCACTACATTCCCCTTAACTCATTCGAGAGAATCATTGCCATTAGCACTTGAAAGAATCCCTGCTGCTTAGCTCGTTTTATCGATGTTAGCAGGAAGTCTCTCTCGATTGATATAGTTTGAGAAAAGGGAAGTTTCATTCATTCATTACCTAGTCCAAGGGAATAACATATATGATAGATTCATTCTTCAATGTCAGGATAGTAATGATGTTGTTTCTGCTGTTGAACTCGTTTTATCACTTAAAAGGGATGCTAGTGATGAAAAGACATGCTTTCCTCTCTTTGGGACCGAACATCAATTGCAACTCTTTCGATTTCGTGTCTGACCAATGGGAGAGGGAACGTAGTTTGGCTCGACCGTAGGGAGAGGATATTAGCGCTTCAAGCTCAAGCAACTCGTTTTATTCATTCCTGATAGTAGTTATAGCTTTAAGCGATAAAGGCAGCTGGCGAAAGAGATCATAGTAAAGCAAGCCAGCCAAGTCGAACGCAACCCCTTGTGCTTTAACTCAAGAATGCTAGCTGAAAGTGATTCATCCCTGGGAAGTTTCACTCATGAAAGAGATTCTTTGCGATTAGCGCTTTAACTCTTTCAAGGTGATTAGCGTTTCAAGCAACTGACTCTTCTGCGTAACACTTTAAGAAGAGTTGAACTCCTTTTATTGATTCCTGATAGCGGCTATAGCTTCAAGCACTGGAAACATATTCTAACGATCATAAACACCTTTCAGACCTATCACATTGCTCGTTTCACTTATGCTAGCTTCAAGCGATTGAAAGACATGCTAGCTTCAATGGATTTCACTAGCCTAGTCCTTTCTTTCTTTCATAAATTTGTATTTATATGAAGAGAATAGATCCTCGCCCAGTGCTTATCGATTTATAGCTTCAAGCGATAGCGATGACAGGAAAGCAAGCCAGAAAGAAAGAGATGTTTCACTCATGCTAGCTTCAAGCGATTGAAAGACATGCTAGTTATTCATTGTATTCTTTATTCCAGTGTAAATAATGAAAGAAGATAATCAAGCTATATTATTACATGTAAATAAATGAATAAGACTAGTGAAATCAACATTTCACTCATGCTAGCTTCAAGTAGCTGACGCTTTCAAGGCATGCTAGCAGTTCAGACCTTTTCATGCTAGCTTTAAGTGATTTAACGAGTTTCTTTGCTATTAGTGGTTGAAGTCTTTAACTCATGCCAGCAGTTCTGATCGCATAGCCGGAAAGCTCCTCTTTGTTTCCTGCGCTTGAACCGGAAAGAAGTCAAAGGCGACAACCCTAAAAAAGAAATGATAAGAGTTCGTTTCTTCCTCAAATTCAATTAATGGATCTGGAAATGACAGGAGAATGCAAAGGTCAAACGAAGAAGTTCTAATAAGCAGATAAATATAGTAGACCACCTTAATTATTTCCTCTATGATCTAGAAAGCAAATCGAAGAATCCGCAAATATGGGCAAAACTCTATCGTTAGCCAAGACAAATTCAAAGTGGTAAAGACTTCGTAGACTTTGATTTTACTAATTAATGTTCGGAATCTTTTTTTTTTTGATCTGGGCTAGTGTAAATACTATAACCTCATAAAAAAGGTATTCTTTTTACCTCGCTTTTGTTCAATTATAAATAAATAACCATTTTGATAGAGATTTGTAGCATCATTCAAGTAAATACAGATTAAGATCGTAAAAACATGAGCTTGTAATATAGCTACACCTAATTCAAGATCGGTTAATGCAAGAACTATAAATAAAGGACCAAGATCTCCTATAAAATAGAAAAGATCATTCATACATAGCATAGTCCAAGTGAACCCACTTAAAATCTTTACTGAACTATAACCAGCCATCATATTAGCAAATAAACGTATTCCTAAGCTTAATGCACGAAAACAATGAGGAATTAGCTCAAGGAGTATTAAAAAAGGTGCTAATGGCAGTAGGACTCTTGTAGGTAATAAGAAGCTTAAAAAATGAAGCCCATTTCTTTGAAATTCCACTATAGTAATGCCAATAAAAATGGAAAATGAAAGACCCAAAGTAATGAGACAATGAGAACTAACTGTAAAGCTATAGGGTATCATACCCTGGAGAATACAAAATAACAAAAAAGTAAAAGTGACCAAGAAGCAAGGGAAAAACTTTTGTTTAACATTTCCGGAAAGACCATCTATTTGTTCGTTTACTAGGTTCAGCACGAAATCATAAATAAGCTCTACCAAGGATTGCCAAACATTTGGTATTGAGTTTCCTCCTCCATTTTTAGTAACAAAATGAAGCAGAAGTAGGACCAAATTGAGAGTTAGCAGCATAAACAAAGATGGATTTGTGAATGAGAAATACAAGTTTCCTATTTTCATAGGAATCAATAGGAGAATGGCAAATTGTTCAAGTGGGCTATTGGGCGTAATCGTAATAGAAACTTTTCATTTCATCCCTTGTGTTCCACTTCTTGCTCATTTTAAGAAGAAAGACTTGTCGGAAATTGCCGGTTGGTTGTTAACCAATGATCCAGAAAGGCATGGGAGTCTTTGGGCATTGCTTGGGTCGAGTGAAATATGGCTACAATAAAAGAAAGCATCAAACACCCTCTTAACTGATTTAAAAGAGTTTTTTTACTTCTTATTTCATTCTCGATCTGAGACTGATGTTCTAAATATTCAAGCACTCTTTTAGTCCTTGTAAAAGAAATTTGTTGGTTGTGCTTTTGATTGTGCGATGTTTTTTCACATCAGCATTTTGATGATTCGTTGAATTGATGACGTTAAGGCGAGTGTTGACATAGGGAATTTTTGGCCTCCATAGCTTCCAATCCAAAAAGGATGTCTTTGAGGTGAGATAATCTCAATCTAAGATCCCAAACTAAAGACGTATAATATAAGTTCCAAGAAAGGAGCCTAGATAATTTTTTCTTTTTCTTCACAATGACGAGCTTGTAATATGAGTTTCTTGAGACCACCCATTTTTGATGATATCAAGAAGGTTAGGGTTTTTGATTTTCAGAGAGAATAACAAGGGAGACAAGGCTTGAGAACGAGAGCTTTTTAAGGTTGTGCTCAGAGATCGATCGAAGGGTCGCTCCTTGTTTGGTGTCCAGGCCCTAATCCTATTTTATGAAGTCAGAACCAGTCTAGCGTCGGAGAAGATTAGCAGCTCCTTGCCTATTGTTTATGCTTGCAGTAGGAGGTTTGTATGGTAAGAATAGATAGTGTTGATAATGAAAGCAAAGCTGCGAGAGCTTTATGAAGAAAATGAGTAATCTCAATTGGAAAGACCTTGAGTGCCACTCAAAATTTCATCCAAAAAAAACTAGCAAGCAATATCCAATCAAGTGCAGCGCTACGTTGGTTAAGCCTACTGTGATATAGAAGCTATAGCAAAAGGCCAGCCAGTGAACCAGCATGACGCTGTACTTTCTTTGTCTAGTCTTCGATCTGATACGATGAGGAACGGACTGGACTAGTAGGATTTGATGAGAGGGGTGAATTTTGAAGATGAGGAAGTTTAGTACTGACTGGCCAATGAAAGGGGACTAGGTCCCGTGTAAGCCCTTCTTTTGTCTAGTGAACTGCTTGTTCGACTTAAGTGTCACTCTCCCCTTCGGTTAAAGCAAGCCCATCCAATCCTCTATCCATTTCCCCTTTCTCGCCTTCAACTTCAAGCAGTAACCAGCTCACTGCTCTAACGGGTGGTTTTGAGCCAGGGGTTACGCAAGCCCTTCTTATAATTGAAATAAAGAAATAATAGAAAGAAATAAGAACATACGGGAGTAGGAATCGCTTTTCCGCTACCTTGCCTGTCAGCTACTTCTATACTAAAGTTTTCAATAAAAAGGAGCACTAGGAAAGCTCGTCCGCACACAAGCAAAGGCATAATCACCCTTACCGAACCCTAAGAAATAAGCTCAACCTCTGTCTCTGTCATCCTCTATCTCCTATTTCTATAGGCGAAGATAAGACAGAAAGAAAGCGAGTCCGCTGGTACTGGTAATAGGGATGAATCAGCACAGGCACATGAGATTCATCGCCTTTCTTTGCCTTGTTTCCTTTCTTTTTCACTAAAGTTAGGTTAGGAAGGGGCAAGCCTTTGTCACTATGGAAGTCAAGCCCGCTGAGCAGTCACAAAGAATAGGTTGTATTCACAGGAACTTCAGTCACCTTCATCTCCTCGGGTCAAGCCACTACCCTTCCATCCTAGTCCCACGGAGCGAGCTTTCTTGGTATTGAATGTGTTTATCAAGCCAATCTAGTGTACTCGCTGTTATCTTGAATCAAACTATATCTCAGCGGGCCTTAAATCCGTATCAGCAACCTATCTCAGAAAAGGCCAAAATCACTCTTTCATTGGTCACCATCAAGGCCTTTTCCTGTGTAATCTCATTTATCTCATTGTGGTCTATATTACTTTTATAAACTTCATATCGGATTTAATTACTTTCATTAATTCAGTTTTGAAGTTATATTGAAATACCCAAGTTATGTATATCATTTAATTTCTCAATTTCTATTACACATATTTTTACTTACTCAATTATGTGAGTAAGGATCATTTACTGACTACACATTCCTACAATGATATTTATAAAACAAAGTCGAGGCCTAGTTATCGTTCCCCATTATGCCTAAGTTTTATCAAGGCGGAACATATTTATCAAGTTAGATGACATTTTTAAACACTCAAGGTACGTCTATTACCTGTATCTTTAGAAAGCAGAACATGTTTATCAGGTTACAACTCTTAATGAGTTTATCAATGCATCAATTTATACAGTGATTTACCATTTAACTTGTGATCCGGTCAGTTATCATCTATAAGGTGTCAGCCCAATATTTACCCACGCGGCTTCAGGCCAAGTCTTGATCGAATTGACAGGTGTACACTTATGTGTACCTCATATAATTACAACAGGTTCAGATCGAAGTAATAATGAGCAATTCAGTTTTATATTACTTCTATTCTCATTGTTATTGGGAACTAAATGAATTACAAAAGCGGGTACCCACCAGCAAGGTTTTAATGTTCATTTACCCATATGGGGATGCATGTACTGAGCTTTAGCTTACATTTTCGAATTGTTTTCATATTTTTCATTTTAGGTGATGAAATATCACATGTTTTTCCTTTTAGCAAACTCTTTTGGAAGTCATCAGATGCTCACAGTGGATTCAGCATAGCATGAACGTTGGGATCGATCTCAAGATCAAGTTAGGTCTATATTCAATACACTTAAGTAGCGTGGAGTGCTAGTTGGCATGGTATGATTAAGTCAACTATATTACAGTTAAACTATTATGAACTTTGGACTTGGAGTGTTTCAGTTTAATAGATTTTGTGTTTGTGAACATGAGTTGCAGGAACAAATGGTTTCAGTGAGCCTTGTCATTGTTAGGACGGCAGTAGCACCTTCCGTCATTAAGTCTTTTGTCGTGCTTATCTTTGGATCAAGTAATTAGCAACTTGGGGGCGTTACAAGTACACAAGAAAGTATTAAGGATGATTCCACTTGAGCACTTTTCACAATGTAATTCTTTCTTGTGTCTTGTCATATGCTTCAGCTACGCCTTTTATAAATTTAAAACTTTTTTGACCATTGGAGCATTACTTGCTAATTCTTCCATATATTCTATCCAAAATCTAATATTTCTGATTCGAACCTTGGTGTTTCCAAAACTAGCTCTTGAATTGTTGAAAATAGTGTATCATGATTGCTGATAGAACAGCTTGATTTGAAATCCAAAGATCTCACCGAAATCAATCTAAATAATTTACAAAATGAACTCAAGATTGATTTAATACAATTTTCCTAAACTAAATCAAATAAAATTTTTACAAGGTCTTGGATGATAATCAAGGATATATTGCATTACAAAAATATAAACCACTCAAACGTGAATAAGAGATTCTTTACCAAGAAATATATCGCAAGAATAAAATAAGATCGCATGTATATCTTTTTTCTCAAAAATGATTCTGCTAAGTCAGATATTCTAACTTTAACATTTGATCCTATAGAGAAAAGATAGATTAGTATAATATAGTCCAATATACTCAAATTGAGCTTTTGTCTTTCACTTTAAACATCGAATGTTCTTGAGCTGTGACATTCAAACAATTAATGATCTTGCCACTAACATTGAGGGAGTCTTCACCTATTACATCTATGCATCAATTTCATATTGACTTTCAATTCTTAACATGAGATTTGATTATAATCAAACAAAAAACCATGTAGTTTTCATCCACATATTTCAAATTAGACACCTATATCCAAATATGTTTAGTATTATTATCTTCTTTCATTTTCTACTGTCATAGCTTATAATAATCTTCGTAAATTAATGAATATGTTCTTCGTGTTCGTGGATACCACCCATTTTCTTCCACATCAATATGTTAACATTTATATTTTAATTTAAGTCAATCACTTCATTGGAGATATGTGATTAAACTTTGCCAACTACTCTACTGATGATTACGTCAAAGGGAAAGCAGTAATGGCGTCTCCTTTTTTTTTAAAAAAAAAAAATACGTACATGATTGCGTGAGCATTTAACTAAATTGTGATTGTAGACAGACCAAGTCATGGAGAAAGCTTTTTAAAATGTGTCTATTATTTCATCTTTGAGAATACCACATAACATTATAACTAATTGTCAACTATTCCCCCTTTTCATGTACAAGAACAAGAGAAAGGCTCAACCCCCCCCCCCCCAAAAAAAATACATTTAAAAAGAATAAGGTAAATATGTAGACATTGTTTGATTATAATTAATAACGTTTCGAATTATTGATAACGATTGAAGTCCTAAATATACTAGGTCTTATATTTATTCTCTCATGTCCATGTATATTATGATTATATAACTTATATGTCATATATATCCAAAAATCAAAAAAGAAAAGAAAAAAAGATTGTTTAATTACAGTTTTTCTTAATTTAATGAATTAAAAAATCCCTTTAAATATCAACACCTTAGATAATTATATATAAAGGTGAAATAAAGGATTGTGTGCGCAAATGCTGACCACATTATACATTTTTTTAATAAAGGATAAGTAAGTCCACCTAGGGATCTATATCTTAGGGGAAATGAGAGAGAGAAGGGGGAACAAGGATAAGAAAAATTCACTCATACCTCTAATGAAATTTAAATCGGAAAGGTAAATCATCTCTCATTAGACCACTCCTTTAATAATAGAGAGTCAGATTTTTACTCATAATAGAGTCAAGTTTTACATAGAATTCCTGCATAAAACTGTTGTTAAGGGGAAATTTCTTTTGAGTGCATGTAATAATCTAGCAACATTGAACATGAAGAATGAGGACTTTAAATAGTTACATATCTGACTGTCATAGTAAAACATTCTCATAACCACGAGTAGTGTCGCTTTCTTCGAACTAAATCCATTTTTTTTATTAATCTTCTGTTTAATTGGGGTATCACTATGAATTCATAGAGCAAATCAACTTATGCAATGCTGCTCTACTGAAGGAATAATAACAGTTCATGGCAGTGGCAAAGCCAGGATTCTAAGCAAGGGCGGGCGAGATTAATAATACACATAACATAAATTTTAATAGTTCTAAAAATAAAGTCCATAGCTAATACATTCAAGAAAGTTGTCCTCGACGAGATCTCACGTTTTGAAAGTAAAGCATGATATCATCGTTCGATAGACTTTTAAAAAGATCAATCTCAAAATAAATTTAACACAAATAAACAAACAATAACCAACAAATTACTCAATTCTAATTCCTAAATCCTTAACCAAGAAAGGCAAAGTTCTAATTTTTTAATGATAGGTAAATCTCTAAATTAACCACTTATTCAACACAAATTCAATAACAATTAGTAATTAAACTAAACATAAACGAGCAAAGCAATTGCAAATAAAATTAGCTCAACTTTAAATCTTCAACCAAGAAGATAATTAGGTAAAAATTCTCATTTTTTAATTCATGAATCATGAGTAATTCACTAAGTTAATCAATTATTTAAAATGAACCTAACTAAAATTAGTAAAATAAACATAATTATTTATAAAATAAAAAAACTAAAAACAAAAATTGAGAATTTTTGGGAGTTACCTCAAATTGGGATTTGGGAATTAGAAGGAGCGCCAAGGAAGACTAGAGGCAGTGGCACAAGCGGCGGCGGCCGGCCGATGGGCGGCAGCACTACTGGCGACGAGCCGGCGACTAGGCAGAGAGAGAGAGAGAGAGAGAGAGAGAGAGAGAGAGAGAGAGAGTGCGTGGTAGGTTACCGGTGGCTCAGCACTTCAGCGTTACTGCGTGAGTGAGGACAGAAGAGTCGACTGAGGGCTGCGAAAATTTTGAAACAAAAATTGAAAAAATTAAAAGGTACTTTCCAAAAAAATACAGAAAAGGTAGAAACAAAGAGTCGAACCATGGATCTCCCATACAAAGCAAGTGGTAATCACCACCCTGCTATGCAATCCTATGATGTGTACTCATGAACTAATTGATATATATCTTTTTTTTTGTCCACAAAAATATCCCACATATAATTTTTTTCCCCAAACAGTTGGGGGGTCAATTGACCCCCTTGCCGCAACATGGCTCCGCCCATGGTTCATGGCAAGTCTGTTTTGGCCTTTTATAATAGTATAGAAAAGTGTAACACTAAGGGGCTATAAGCCTATAAAATCACAGTAACATGTAAATAAGAGCGGCAAGTAAATGAAGAATTGGTGGAGAGGCTTCACTGCAGCATTGTATGCACTACGGATAGTCCCAGGGACTTTGGTGGTTTGGCATCGACTTTAATAAGTGGCTTTGCTCTGTTTACGAAAATTTGGGCTTTGAGCAAGTACAAATTTATTTTGACATTTCCTACAATTCAACAGATGAAGTGCTAAGCAACCTAGAGGAGCTACATCAATGGTTCGTTAATGTCAAAAAATAGGATGAATATGAAGTTTCTGAAGTTCGTAGAATTTGGATTGAAGTTCTTAGAGTCCCACCGCACGGTTGGCATAAGGAAAATTTCAAAAATATAGCAGGGCTTTAGGGCGGAATGATACGCTTAGAAAGAGTCATTGGCAAAACGGAATCCTTTGAATCTATGAGAATTTTAATTGATATTGCCATATTCAAGACAATTACAGGGGACTTTGTCCTACACATTGGGGATTCAGGTTATAGAATCACAGTGAAGGAGGTAGGTTTGGCCATTCATCAAATCCAACAAGCTCAACCAAGTTTTGCATGTCCATCTAAGGAAGTTACAGACTCGAGTGAGGGTGTGATAGGCTTTGAGGACCTAAATGATACGAAAGATTCAGCAAAGGACATGACAGACAGCAATTCGAAGGTCGCTAATACCCCAGAGGTTGATGCCATTGACTTAGCACAAGTGGTTACAATGGTTAATTCAGAGGAAGTCCATAAGGCTCTTAGTAATTTGAAAGGAGTGGTCCCCCAGGAGGAAGCCCATGAATCTCCTAACTTTGAAAGCAAGTTAAAAGCTCATGAAAGTAGGAGGAGGCCAAAAGACAATTTGGAATTAAGCATGCATTCCAGCACCAAGACTGAGACAGCTAACTTTAGTCAGAATGGTTATTCTGGGGAGATGTTTAAGATCACCAAACGGCTGTCTTCTTGGGGAAATAGTGTGGCACAGACTGGAAGTGATATTCAACCACCTCTAGGGTTTGAGAATATCCTTGAGCTTAATTGCAGTGAAACAATCCATCTCCAGCAAGCTAGTAGAGAGACATCATAACCCACACGCTGTGAGCCCCCTACCAGACTAGGATCTGCCATACAAGGAATATGTGTAAAACAGAAAGAAAGGAAGGGAAAGAAGGTAGTAGCTAAGTCTAATGAGGTGTCACTGTCCAGAAGAAGCTATAATTTTAGTAACCAAACATCGGACAGCATTCACAAACTCGCCAGAATATCTCTTGAAATTAGAAAACTCTTAGGCATGTCAGTGGTGGCAAACGAAAAAGCAGCAGAGGCCAGAATTACAAAAAGCCTGAAGAAAAGCAAAAAGTTTCCACAATAAGAGGAGAAGATAAGAACCCTAAGTAGTGCGCCTACAAAGGAACCATGAAAGTAGCTGTTTGGAACATCTGGGGCATGAGGATAGCTAATAAGAAGCGGTGCATCAGAAATTTAGTTAAGGAGGAGAACTTAGATTTTCTAGGGCTGGTAGAAACTAAACATGGAGAACTTTTTCAGTGGGAATTGTGGTCCTATTGGGGACACCAAGATATTGATTGGAGGCATGTACAAGCAGAAGAAGGATCAATGATATAATTATCTCATGGCATGAGGAGTCATTCAGACCTTTTAATACTTATACCGTGCAGAGATAGATTTGTGTTACAGGTAAATTCCTATAGGAGCATTTCACATGTGCTATATGTGTTATTTATGCCCCTAATGACCCAGTTCCCAGAATGGGGTATGAAACAAGCTCCAAGGTCTAAAATCATATCTGAATTTTCCTTTATTACTTATGGGTGATCTTAATAAAGTCCTAGACCCTTCTTAAAGGCGTGGAGCTATGCAAATGACAAGTAGTATGAGAGAACTTCGAGACTTGGTTCAAGAATTGCAATTGATGGGCTTGGATATTAATTAGAAATATACCTGGTTGAGGAAGAATTCAGCAAGCAGAATCAATAGAATCATGATTGAAAAGGATTTTTTTGAAAATTTCCAGCACATCCAGGTAACTTGTAAGGAAAGGCAACTCTCCAATCACTACTCCCTGATCTTGTCAACATTTCATATAGCATGGGGCCCTGTTTCATTTAGAGCATTAGATTACTGGCTAGAAGAGTCTAGCTTTATCGGTCTCTTTAGGAAGGAATGGATCCAACTCACATCGTTACCCTTTCACAAGAAGCTAAAGGCTATCAAGAATCCCTTGCGAAGGTGGAACAAAGAAGTCTTCGGCCACATTGACTTAAAAATTAAGTCTTTTCAGGAAGAACTCCAGAAACTGGACTTGAAAGCACAATGTAGTGAATTATCATATTGTGAGTGGCATAGAAAAATAGCACTGCAGACACAGCTAGGATTTTAGATGACCAGGAAGGAGAGATTTTGGAAACAAATGTCACAATGCAGGATCTTGAAAGAATGGAACGAAACACAAGATATTTCTATCTTGTAGCTACCATAAGGAGGAAGAGAAAACTAATTGAGAAGCTGACGGTGCATGGTCAGATCATCACTGAGCTAAGTGAGCTCAAGAAGGCAATTATCAGTTATTTCAAGAACTTATATACGAAGCAGGAATCTTCCACCTTTGATATAGGATTGCTTGGACTTGTAAAGCTTACCATGGAGCAGTGACAGAGGCTTGAAGCCCCAGTCACTCTGCAAGAAATAAAAGAGACTATACAAAGTTGCGACCTAACAAAGGCTCCGGGGTATGATGGCTTCAACATCAAATGTATCAAGCATATCTGAACTGTCATAGGGGACGAATTCAGCAGCTATATTATGCATTTCTTTGAGTCTGGTTGCTTGGATGCCAGTATTAACTCCACATGGGTGACCTTAGTTTCAAAGAAGAAATGCCCAAGTGAGATATCTCAAGTATGGTTGGAAGTATCTATAAAATTATTGCTAAAATCCTTAACAGAAGGCTCAAAGAGGTGATGCCAAATCTTGTGGGAGAAGCGCAGATAGCGTTTGTCTTTACGAGACAAATTCTCGACGGAGCATTAATTGCAAATGAAGTTGTCAATTGGTTAAAAAAGAGTAGAAGGGCAGGGGTTCTTCTTAAACTGGATTTCCAAAAGACCTATGATACCATTGATTGGCCGAGCCTGGACAAGGTACTGAAAGAAATGAGATTTGGAGCCAAATGGAGAAATTGGATGCATGGCTGCCTATCAACAGCCTCTATCTCAATGTTATTTAATGGGAAACCATGTAAACTATTTAAAATGGGCAGAGGATTGAGACAAGGTGATCTCCTATTTCCATTCCTCTTTGTGTTGATGGGGGAAGTACTCAACAAAATGATGATCAAGGCTATAGACATGGGGTTTTACAAAGGACTGCAGGTAGGGAGGAGAAATACCCAAGTGAGCCACTTATAGTTTGCGGATGACACCCTAATACTATGTGAAGCTAATGAGCAGTATCTCCAAAACATTAAGAGAATTCTACTGAGCTTTCACTCCATCTCTGGCCTAGAAGTGAATTATAACAAATCTAGCGTTATTGCCCTAGGCAAGGAGGATAGCCGGGCTCAAAGTATAGCAGCCAAATTGGCATGCCAGTGGTACAGTTGCCTTTCACCTACTTGGGTGTACCATTAGGAGCTAACATGAGGAAGTACTCCTCATGGCGGCCCATCATTGAAAAAGTACAGCAAAGGCTGAGTTCATGGAAGGCTACTTGCCTATTTAGAGCAGGCAGATTGGTCCTTATTAAAACTGTGCTTAATAGCCTACCAATATACTACTTATCCATCTTCAAGTTGCCTAAGAGAGTAGCATCTGAAATCATTAGGATGCAAAGAAGGTTTCTTTGGAATGGAAAGAACGATGGAAGGTATTGTGCCCTCGTCAAATGGGAGGTGATTCAAAAACCAAAGAGTCAAGGTGGACTGGGGGTAGGAGACCTAAGGTTAAAAAATGCAGCATTACTCTTCAAGTGGTGGTGGAGATATGCTTGCGAAGAAGGTGCACTATGGAGAGCAGTGGTAGTTTCCATTCATAATGAGGACCATTTTAGAATCTCATCTAGTACATTATCACAAGTGCTAGGGCCATGGAAAGAAATCAAGAAACTGGGCAAGGAAGAGTCTCGTATCAAGAATGCTTTTCTACAAAATCTTAGCTTGAAACTGGGTGATGGATCTACCTTTCGATACTCGGAAGACCCTTGGGCACTGGGCGATTCCTTGTGCAGTAAGTTCCCAAGGATTTATAGAATATCTTCTCAACAAAAGGAACCCATTTCGAATATGGGTTGGTTTGAAGGCCTTACATGGAGATGGACTCTTTCCTGGAAAAGACCCCTATCGGATGAGGAGCAATAGGAGGCTAACATGCTGGAGGCTATGACAATGCAGACTCACCCTCTAAGGAATAGCATAGATGGGGTTTTATGGTGTCGTAATTCAAATGTTTCGGTCAAAGCTCTCCTTGATAAGGTAGAGGCAGTCGTAGACCAAGGGGTCTCCATCGATAAATTGGTGTGTAGTGTTTGGGTAAATATAGCCCCACCAAAGGTTGAATTAATGATGTGGTTAGCCTTGCTCGAAAAGCTCAACACCAAGGCCATGCTATGTCGAAAATGAATTATTTCCCCCCAAGCTGTGCATTGTACATTCTGCCATACCCAGGAAGAAGACATCGATCACCTACTTGTTAACTACTCAGTGTCATAGGGTATTTGGGAGAAGCTAGCAGCTGAGTTAGGCTACAATATAACAAGGCATGATACTTTGCAATAGCACTATGAAAGCTGGATTAGTCAAAGAGTAAGGAACAAAATTAGGAAGAAGCTATGGATTGCAACCTTCATCGCAGCAACGTGGAGCTTGTAGATGCAGAGGAATGCTATCGTTTTTGATCATCAACCTTTGAACACTATAGCTTTAACCCATACTATATGCTGGAGAGTGGCTGTATGGTCGAGGTATTGGAAGGAGAAGATTTCTTACACACCGGAGATGCTAGCAAAGAATTTTTCCTCCATCCCAATCCTATTCTCTGAGTGACTATCGACCCTAGGTGCCTTGGTTTTAATGTGTGTTTTGATTCTTTTCTTATGACATTTGTGATCGTTTGATTGTATGTTGGACTTTTCCTTCGCCTTTGACATCAACGTAATTAGAAAAAAAAATGAATTTTCCAAATAAAATTCTTACGTATGAACCAGCAGGAGTATGGAACATGTTTTTTCATTATAGACGAGGAAAAAATTAATAAAGAATATACTCTATTAAGTACAATCGGGGGAAAAAAAAAGCAATCTTTCACTATCGATGTCCCTCTTGTTTTTTTTTTTTTTTTCAAGTACTGGTCTTTTTCTTTACCCCTCCAATGCATACCAACGTCGTCTTAAACAAATAAAGAACCTCAAAATAACTTGCATACACTTTGGCAAGAAGTAAATATTACTTTAATCAAGATAATGAAGTGGTAGCTTTTGTCAATCAATCACCATAAACATTACCACATAAGAACACAAAATTCTTAAATTCTTACATAAGATAGTTTCACTTCTGAATATCTCACAATGAGCCGGTTTCTTCAAAATTCAAATCTTAAGGGGAAAAAATCCAAATAGATTGACAAGTAAAAAATGAACCCTGGAAGGAAATCAATAGAGGTGGAAATGTGGTTGGCAAATGAAGTGCGTAATGGTACTACAAAGTCGCTGGCGACGTGTGGTTCATAGAGTTATAATTCATGGTTAAATTTATTCGCACCAGTCGTATTCCACATCTATTGTGTGTAGAATTGGGAAAAGTTGACCCGATACGATTATCGACCTGAAACCGACACGAAGTTAAGTGGGTTTGGGTATTAAGTTTCAACCTGTTTAATTGAATGGGTTGATACGTTCAACCCGTTTAATTAAATGGGTTAAGTTCAGGTCGAGATTCTCGACATGAAAAAGTACCTATTACCGAGCTCTGATTGTATGGTTCATGTATGTATGGCTGTATATATCCCCCAGGCCTCCATATCTCGGAGAAAGGGATTTTTTTGGAAGGAAAAAAGGGAACAAAACTAGGCCATATGTATTTTTTTCTCCTTTGGAGGGTGGTGTTTGTGATGGGGAAGTTATGCCTATTTTCTTTTTGAAAAGAATCTTTTAAGTTCAAGGACGTTGACATCAAGATTTAATTTTTTAAGAGACAACTTTGACACTTGTTATTGATAGACATGTTTTTATTTATTTGTTTGTTTGTTTGTTTGTTTACTTATTGTCGTAAGTCATGCCACAATGTCAATGGTGGATGTAAAAATTTGGAGGGAAAAAAGTGTGTAAAAGCATCCAACTTACAGAAAAAGTGAACAAAAAATATTAACCTTATGTTTGGGCAATATAAATATAACACTGATAATGTGGAATGCTTAATATGGTTTAGAACTCCAACTAAGAGTTTGAAGTTCGCTACCCTATAACTTCCACCATCAATCAAACAGACCTTATGTGTGAGTATTACTAAGTCAATACAGTAGATAATAATTTGTTCAAAGAAGTTAATATCTACTTAAAAAGTCAATTTCAAAATAGAGGAGTATTAAGTGGGGATAGAAAAGCAGAATAGTTCATCAGAAGCGGAGATGAGCTTATTTTTTGAATTCAAAAGGTTTGATTGAATTCCGCCCTACTTCAAATCCAAATGGATGATGAACATGAATCTTAAGAGGGTGTGAGTATGAATATTAGATTATTTTTGAAAATGAGAGTAGGTACAGGTATGAATATTAAAAATTCCTAATGATCTAATTTTTATAACCTCCGTTCCATATATTAGATTTTATCTTTGAATTTTTGGTGTCATTTGTTAATTTGGCATTAGACATTCCACATATAAGAAAATTGACATTCATTATCAAGTTTCATTTATATGGAATGAACAATTATACTTTTTGCCTACAATTTTAACTTTCGCGAGTACCATAGCAATTTATTTGTTATTTTCAATTGAAATTGATTATCTCCAATAAAAGGAACCCAAAAATGTATTGAATATAAGCGAAATTTACAACTCAGGGCCTGTTCTTTTCATTGGTAAATTGAGGTTGGTAAAATGGGTAAAGTTGGTTGAGGTAGATTGAATTTGGTATTTTTTGTTGAAGTGGGTTGAAGTGGATTAAAGTAGGTTAAAGTTGGTTGAAGTGGACTGAAATTGATATAATTTTTTTATTGGTTAAAATAGTGAGAGTAAAATTCTACGGTTTGTCATCTCATCATCACCGTTAATTATCACTAACCATTTTATTAAATTTATTTTTCTATTTAAAAAATAACCAACTTCCTTCCTATCCTCCAAAATGTGGTTTTTAATTTGCAAAATTCTATCATAGTTGATTTTTTTTTTTCCCCAATTATCATGGTTGGTAAAGTTGAGCTGTTGATTTTAAAACAAGTGATCCTGGCCCTTGATTGTCTTGACCTTCCACCGAAAAAACCGGTAACCTTTAACAAGTATTCAGACAAAAATAACTTCTTTCTCTTTTATCATTTCATTCATTCATCTTCACGATTGAGAATTTGGAAACTGGAAAATTCTCTGGTGTGTGCTTCTCTTCCTCTGCAAAGTGATGGTCCTCAAGTGAATCTGAAATTACATTTTGCTCTGAATTTATTCTAAACCTTTGAAGTTTTGATGGTCAAATTTTAGGTTAAGTTAGAACTTGGAACTTAGTTGAAGTTAAAATAGAATACAATCATAAAATTCTCATAAAAGCCAACGAGTTCTTGCTCTACTCCATGCCTGATATGAGTGGATTGCTTTCTCTAGTTTCAGTGGTATTTTTCTTATTTCCTCAATTCTAGTTTGCCCTATTTGGATTCTCAAAGCATAGTTCCCCTCTTGCTGATTTCACTTCACCAAAGTCTAGCTCCCTGGATTTCTTGGTTGACGCCATCGTTGATCCTTCCTTCCGCCTTGTAATTTTGCCTAGATTGTTTTGTCTTCTAGTAAGCTCCATTTAATTCTTTCATTTGGCTGTAGAACACAAGAAATTCCTCTTATCAAAAAAAAAAGAAAAAGAAAAAGGAAATGGCATTATAACCATATATGGAAGATCCAAAGGTCGATGGGTTAAACAACTAAAAGATTTTAAAGTCGGACTCCTTATTGCATTCTTGGTTTCCTGATTCTCTGTCGATCAATCCCTTCCAACCATCTAACCATGACTAGTGTAAGGAGAATAACACCCCCCTCAAAAAAAAAAAAAAAAACAATTTGTGATTTAGAGGATTTTAATTTTTTCCTTTGCTGCAATGGTGGATTTTCTCTTTCCACCATTATTGTCCTATTTCTTGTGAAGATGGCCGCCATTGTATTCAAGGTATACTATAATCTTTTTCCCCATTTTTACAACCCCTGTTTTTCCTGTTTTTCGCTTTTAATGTCGCCAGGCGCAAACTGAGGGGGTGACAGGGAGAGGAGGGTCGAGACAGAGGGAGAGGGGGGCTTAAGGGAGAAAAGATGTAACTGCCAGTAATTCTCAACCTCCTATAGCAAGTGGTCTCACACGAAATGAACGGATGAGATGTTTTTGGTGTAAATCAAGGGCTCTTATCAAATTTAATTATGATAATTGAAGTTTTTTTTTTTCAATGATGGAAGAATCTTCCTTTTAATTTTCCTATGTTTTTTTCAAGGAAGTTGGAAGTATCATGAGCAGGTTTTGGTGGAGCCCGGATGTAGATAAAAGAAGCTTACACTGGACTGGTTGGGATATCCTCTGTAACTCAAAGATGCAAGGGGGAATGGGTATTTTCCCTAGCTTGGAGATTGGTTACCCACCCCGATACACTAATAGCTCAACTACTGAGGGCCAGGTATTTTCCCAAAGGTGATTCTCTGAATGCAAAGCGTGGTTTTTTCCCTAGCTTTACTTGATGCAGCCTGCTTGAGGGGAGGGAATCTCCTAGTTAAGGGCTTGGCTGGACTGCGGAGAGAAACAGTGAAGCTTTGGGGGGATGAGTGGCTTCCTAATGTGGATCCTATTTTTTAGGTGTGGCTCTGGATGGGAAGGGATATTGTTACGTGAATAAATTATTCAAGGATGGGGTCTTCAATGGGATTCCCATCTTGTAAAGAGATTTTTTGATACTGGGGTTGCGGAGCAGATCCTGCCAGTTTTATATCAGCCTTGTAAACCTTTGGATGTCCCTCGCTGGCTCTACATGAAAACCGGGGAATATAGTGTGAGGTCAGGCTACCATTTGGATCAATCATGGCAGTGTCTACAACATCTTCACAATAAATATGCAGCTAGCCAAGTGTGTGGAAGGAGATCATGAAGCTCAAGGTATATGCACTTGAAAGAACTTCCTTTGGCGTTTTTGCCGGCAAATCCTCCCGAAGAAATATAACCTCTATATTAGACATTGCATTGGAGATGCTCAGTGTGAGCTGTGTGGGAATGGGGAGAATACTTTATGTCATGTGTTTAAGGAGTGCAGGTGGGTGAAAGATGTATGGGAGTAGTCGGGGATGACAGATATTTTGCAAGCGCCATGCCTGGATGCTAGATTTTGGGTGTTAAAGACCTTGTCCTTGAGAGAGGATGTGGATAGGGGGCTCTTTGCTTACGGTTTGTGGATGTGTGGTGGGTGAGAAATGATTTTATCTTTAACAACCATTGCCTAGATGCTTATCTGGTGGAAGCCAGGGCGGGGATCAACCAGGCGTTTTTAGATGGCGGTGAATCTGAGAGGGAGAGGGATTGTGGGAAAGTAGGAAGATGGGTAGGTGTTGTTTGGGGGGGGGGGGTGTCAGAGTGCATTGTGATGCAGTCATTAATAGCGAAAAAGGTCTGGTGGGGATGCGCTGTGTAGCAAAGAAGATGATGGGTCTTTTGTGTGGGCTGCTAGCAAGTGCTATGGTGCGAGATGGCCCCCCGATGTTGCTAAAGCTGAGGCTGTGTCCTTTGCTCTAGATATGGCTAAAGCCCAAGTTATGCAGGACTTTGTAGTTGAAACGAACTCCTTGTCCCTAGTGCGTGAGATCAATTAGAAGAGGGTTCTCAGAGATCCATACATGTTTCAGAAGCAGGGTTTGCTCAAAAAGTGGGATGGAAGCGGGGCCAAGAGCTTGGTCTCGACAAGAAGAACGGATAATCAAGCTGCTCACTAAATTGCTCAATGGAGTTTAGCCAGTGACAGTTTTTACTTTTAGGATGATGCTCCCCCAGTTTGGTTATGTGATTGTTTGTTTGAGGATGTTTCAAATGAGAATTGATGAATGAAATTGAGTTTTTTTAGGGCCCAAAAAAAAAAAATCAAAATTAACTTCACATTAAATTGACTAGTCCCACTATCAAATACATGTTCAAAATCATATGATATTAGTTTTCTAGTGAATCAAAATAATTGAAAATCGATGGTGGTCTATTAAAAAAAAAAAAAAATTACCCCTAAAGGTTAGATTGTTGGCATCCAAGAACAAATATTGGCATATACTCGTCTACACCTTAAAAGTTGGATTATTTACGTCCATTGTTTTTACTAAATAACATATAGGTAACTGCAATGAGTTGTGAATATTAAGTATTTGTAAACTGAAACAGGAGAAGAATAGACACTCAAGAGCATGTTATAACTTGTATGAAGTATACGTGGATTCCCATAATTTACACAGTGTTTCTGTTGAGGGAAGAAAATGGGAATGGATGCCCCGCCGGGGGGGAGAGGTTAGTTTACTTGCATTAGCCTTATTTGATATAAGTAAAGCAAGCCAAGGGAACCTGGGGAATAGTTTGCCTCTATTTTCCTTTATTACTTACTGTTTCGTTCACCCTCAAGAATGAATGCGTATCAATTGTGGGGATAACTGTGAATGGGATAACCTCTTCCCTTTCCAATCCCATTTTCTAGTAACATATTCACATACAAGGGGAACGCTAATTGCATTCCTTCTCCTTCTCTCCATTGCCTTCGTCTCTACTGATCTTTGTTTCATTCCTTCCGTATTAAAATTTGTTCTACAAAATTAGTGGTTTGAGTAGTATAATTATTTAGTGACTAATATTTATGGTCTATGTTTTTACGATAAGATGCAATTATAAGTTATAAGAAAATGTAAGGAGTTTTCAGAAACTGGAAGGAGTTGTAAGAAGAGATACAATGCAGTAAGAAGATATACAACGCAGTAAGAAGATATAAGAAGCTATAAGAATATATGTAAGCAATTGTAGAATCATGAAAAAGTTGTATACGTATTAATTTTTAGGTCTGTATTGGTCATTAATGTATAAATTGTGAAATAAGTTATTTCAAAAAAAAATAATTTTCGTGTAATATGTCAGTGATATTTATGAAAAATTAATTCTATACCTTAACTGAATAAATTATTTTTTAATATGTAGATACAAATAAGTTTCGATTATCTACAACTATCGGTCTTGGCGAACTAAATAATATTAAAATAACATAATTTATGAGAATAGATCTTCAAACAAGCCCATTAAATAATAATTAAATAAATATTTACCATAAATTTATAGTATCAAATTTGTTCCAAACTTGAGGCTTTTTTTAGCGTTAGTTTCACCTCTCTATAAGAAATAAAAAATCCTTTAATTAAAATAAACCCTTGAATGTAAAATAACATGTTTTCTCAAAAAAAAAAAAATTGAATAGATTGCCTAAATTAAAAACTACTTAAATTTAACAAATTAAAATTAATATTTTGAAGATAACATTACCAAAAAAATAATACAAATAAACCCCTCACAATGTTAAGCTAGCATTCATGGAATATAAAAACTTTGAAAATAAAGGTAGTTATGGGTTTTGGAATTTTATTTTTTTGTTTAGAAAAACAGAGAGATGAAAAAGTATAAGCCAGTTTGAATCTAATAAATTAACTTAGGGATGAACTAATTAAAATACTTTCGTCATCTACAGTTTGACTATTGTCGTATATGATTCACGTTGAAACTCAAACATGAATGAAACATTTGTATTATAATTTCAAATGCATGTTTACTTATTTTTCTCTGTACTTACTTAGGAACATGATTCAATTCAACATATAGGTTTACTATGTTATTGAACAATTATTACATTGATCATGATAATTTTGAACTCATATGTTTATACAAATATTATGTTCATAAAACTATATACATATTTTTCATAGTAACAATATATAAAAAATATTATGTTTTTACAAATATTATGCATATTGAACAAACATGAGGAAAAAAATGGCAGCTAGAATATTGTAAAACATTTATCATAAGTTAAATATGTCATAAACAAGCACAAAAATACACATTGACCAATAATTTTTGTAAAGGAAATGTAAGGAAAAAAAAAGGCAGTCCGGTGCACAAGCATCCCGCGTTCACGCAGAGTCCAGAGAAGGGCCACACCCTAAGGGGTGAATGTAAGAAGATATAAGAAAATGTAAAAAAGTGCAAGAAGAGGTATAAATTTTGTTAAAACTGTAAGTAGCTATGAGGAGTTGTAAGGATCAGAACTGTAAGTTATAGCTTATAATTAAATGTCGCTAAAAAGAATTGGGCCCTAGTAGTAGAAAACTATTTTGATTTATAGCTGTTAATGCAAACCTGTTTAGCCAAGTGATTGAAGAAAACATATTTGGTAAACTTAGGTTTTAGATTGGATCAAACATTAGTAAATTACTATAAAATGATATAAAAAATTTGCCAAATATGAAAGTAATCAACGGTATTTTTATTTCAGAAACTATAAAATGGTACTTTCAAAAGGCAAAAAGCTTGGCGTAGACAAAAAGTCAACTCGAACAATTATGAACCCAAAACTGATTTGAAACACGAGGGTTTGGATATAGATTTTCAATCAATATAGTTAGAGTGTTAACATGTTTGATCTGTTTAATTAATTAGATTAGATTAACTTTAAGATTCTCAGCAAAGAAAAATATACGTTGTAGTTATGGCCCATGTGATTAATACGGTTAGCTAAATATGTCAGTTCATTTATCCACTTATCATCCACCCCTATATCCTAATCTTTGGACATTAGGAATTTTAAAATAAAAATTGAAGTACAAAGTGAATTATTGTAAATCTGGTGAAGTTTTTTAATCGTAATTGCTTGATACAGTCTCTAAATTTGATTTAAAGTGCTTTGTTATTTTGTTTTAGTTGAAAACGTCAAGTGAGAAAATATGTGATCTCAACTTAACTTGTTTATTTTAAATGGATAAATGTGTTAGATTAAAGTCAAATTGATTAAATATTAAATGCTTATAATTCAAGATTTTCCAATGCATTTAATAAATAGTTCAAGTGTAGCTTCCTAGGTTATCAACTCATTTAAGTTCAACACAAGCACGAGTCCCATCCGATATCACTTGTTTGCCATTTCTAGTTTAGAAATGCCACTTAAAACACTAAGTACTATTTAATATGCTCTTCCAAACATAGACTTATCAAATTCTAATATTTAGCACAGATATGTTCGTTTCAGTGTTTACAGCTAGTATTTGCGAGCGATTGAGAGCGACTAGAAGTGGTTGGAAGTATTTACATTTAGTGATAAGCTTTTGAGGGCGAGCAGCTGATAACGGTTGATACATTTATGAGTTAGTTTTTAGAAACAACTAGTATTTGGAAGCGGTTGTGACAGTTGGAAATGTTCACGAGCATTCGGGTTTATTTACAAGATCTTAAAAGTAGCGGTTAGCATTTGTGGTCAAAGCGTGAAACAAATACTGTAACGGAATATGCTATTTCAAACACTGTTGTTCAGGTTGTACAAAAGTCAAAGCAGCATTTTTTAAAACAAATACAAGGAGGGAAAAAGTAGTTTCGAGACGTTCAGGTGATGCACACTGCAGGGCCCACAGAAGCCAACGCAGGCGGTTACGAGTTACTTCTGCTGCCTTTTTCTTATATGCAGACCTTTTGCACCGATTCTATTTCTTCAACCTACTCTTTTTGCACCCCCTTTAAATCAAAGTTCGCCTGAATCTCTTTTTGAGTTCTCTGATTCTCTGCTGCTCTGTTTTCCATTTAAAGCTGCTCATCTTGTTCTCCGCCCTTTTGATTCCTTGGCAAATTCGCAAATGGTACTTTCAAAGCGCCGCCACAGATTTTTCAAGTTCAGAACCCCAGTTTTCTCCAACGCTTCAGTTATTGATTTTCCCTGAGAGATTGTCCTCTCTTTTTTGAGCATTTTGTTATTGGGTTCTTCGAATTTTGCTCATTTGGGTTGGGATTTTCTTCCTTCTTTTGATGTTTAGACCGATGGCTGTAGTTCAGATGATCGGTAAAAACTATGAAAACTCACGTTCAGTGGCCGAAATGGCTTGGATTTTGCGCAGAACCGATTGCTCGAGGCTTTTCTGGTTGTTTTTTGGTGTTTTCTCCTACGAATATTACGAGGGTAAACCCCGGATTTTCTAGTAGTATTTTCGTTCTCCCCACCCCCCTCTCTCTCTGTCTCCCTGTTTTTACAAAATCAAGTAAAATTACATTCTAATATATAGCCTCAAAAAAGTAGACAAAATCAAGTAAGATTCGCATTATCAAGTAGCCATGAGCAACATGCGGGTTAGGAGCCAGAACGGTGGAGCAAATTCTCAGATGGGTTATGCAGAAATGGACCCCTCTGGTCGTTATGGACGTGTAAGTTTTTCTTTTCTAAAAAATGGATTGATCGATTGATCTTCTATTCATTTTGTTGTTTTATGTGTTAGTATTGCTATGAAAAAGTCAGCTATCCCCGCAGTTTGCCTAATGTCCTTGAATTTGGCAAGGGCTTCAAACTTCTTTTTGTTGGTTTATGTGTCTTGGTTTGCCCGTGAAATTTACCCTTGATTATAGCTGTGGTACCTAAGCCCTCTGTAATTTACCTATTGGTAGTGTCTTGGCCTTTTAGGCAAGGTCCTCTATTCTAATTTGTGGGTTCTCCTCTCTTGATGTTCCATGGGGTCATGGTTCTGAACCATCATCTAATTGTATAGATCATAATAATTCTAGAGGCAGAAGTTTTGAACCGTAAGAGGTTCATCCGTGGAGTGTTACGTGGAAGGGGCACAACCTACTAGCTTTGTTTATTTAAATTTGGGCCTGAGAGAAGAGGTTATCTGCATTGTTTATTTAAATTTTGGCGAATGCGGTATCTGTCCGTGGGGTGTTGTTTGAAACGAGTAGCAGGAGATATCGCAATTTGGTTATTTGAGTTTGAATTTTGAATGATGAAATGATGAGAGAATTGCATTTTAGTGCAAAATAATTCAATATTACATGTTGGACGGTGCATTTCCCGGGTTCTTTTATTTTAAAATGGGTCAATTCCTTGTAATTTAGGGTGATATGATGTCTGAGACCTTAATAATTGCTCTTAATTTGTGCAAGTTGTTACTTGAGCTGATCTGTTGCAGATTTATGAGCATGATATGATGAAACCTGCTTAAGCCAACTACTGTATTGCAACCTGCATTCGTTGACATCAATAGCAGAACATTACTGGAATAAAGAGTGGTTGAGTTTCCATGGAGCTAAGTCAGCAAGTTCATATTAGAGGTTGACATGCCTTGCGCATAAGACGCATCCTAATGAACGTTTGCCCTGCTAGTGGCTCTTGGTTCGCATCCGCTGTTTTACTTAATCTCAAACCTTTAGCAACTAAGTTGAGCCATCGAAACATTCAGTTCATGTGTTTAAGTTTAGAATTCAGCCAAGTCACTAATAAATCCATCACTCTAAGGCAGCATAAACCCTGAAGGAAATGATGCTTCGGTATGATTTACGTGGACCTTTGAATAGTGCTATTGGCTAATGTTACTTGCTGTAGTTTTTATATAACCTTCACCTGTTTTTGCCAATTCTCACATATTGTACAGAAGTCAGAATTTTACAGGACAAGAGGTTCTGACTTCATGGAAGTGGGTAATAGGTTGAGGAAGACAGATTCTATAGTAGTCATGTATATATGTTGACAATTCTGTTTTCCATTGCCTTAAGGCTAGGCCAAGCTGAAGAAATCAGCTATCTGCTATGGTAATCTATGATATGAATCACAGAAGACCTCTCCAAACATAATATTGTTCTTTATTTCAGTTATGGTGCTCAAGACCTAGTCTGAGCATTAAGATTAAATTATCAGGGACATTGTGGGTGTAAGCAAATATTCAGGGTTTTTACTGTTGTTGTTATGTTGCCTTGAATTGAGGGTATTTATACTTAGACATCTTAGGAAACAAGTGGCACTTTTGATCCTTTGCTTATGCAATTCCTTTGGTCAAGTTTATTGTACGGTCTTCATTATTTGTATAACTCATCAAGTGTCACTATTTAGTCAATTCTTGTACACTTAATAACGATCATTGGTTGTATTCTTTGGTACGTACTTGCTTCTCTTGTTGTGTCGGTGTCTTTCATCTATTGTTGATGTTTTGGTAGTTCTTTTATGCTTAGTGCTAGTTATCAGTTCTGTTGTTTGCTGTTTGCTATCATTATGTTATTCCTTCCTTTATGGTATTTTTCTTACAAACATTTTTTTTTTTTTTTGGGGGGGGGTATCTTTTTGGGAGAAAATATTGCAGATCTCGAGGAATCTGCATACGTACTTGAAGATGCTAAGAGGCCTACATTTAGGGGATCCCATACCCCTACTGAGTCAGGATTTAGTGCTGCTATTGTTGTGTTTTGTTTGTGCATGTCCACTTGTTAACTACCATTTGAGACATTGTTTAGATCTTGCCATGAAACCAAGCCTAGAAAGAGAACCCACGGGGAGGGGAGAACCCTAGGAACATACCTACTTGAAGGAGTACTATGTGCGTTGCACTTGTGGCACCATTGTGTTTTTGGGGGGGGGGGGGAGTACTTGCACTGCCTGAAACTCGTTTTGGAGTAGACACCCATTAAAATTTACTGACGCTAAACGTACTTCAAGGAATTTAAAACTGACGCCCTTGTTTAGGAGCCAATTCTCTGGACGCTTACTCTTGAATTGAGGAGATGTTTTGTTGATATTGTTATGAGCATGAGGAATAGTGTCTTGGTATTGAGCATGATCAATCTTCTACAGTAGTTGAAGGTTGCGACAGTGTTTGGAATAATCTGTTGCTTGATTTGCTGTGAAGATCACTTAGGTATGAATGCTGTTTGGGGACTAAGCTTGCACTGCTTGCCTTCTGTGCAGCTGTTGGCTATTATCGGTAGGTTGTTAAATTTCACTTGATGTACCTATGACAGTTTAAAGAAATTCTGGGGAAAGGTGCCATGAAGAGGGTATACAGAGCATTTGATGAGGTACTCGGAATGGAGGTAGCATGGAATCAAGTGATGCTTAATGATGTCCTTCGTTCTCCGGATGGGCTGCAGCGGCTTTACTCTGAGGTCCATTTGCTGAAGAATCTTAAGCACGAGTCCATCATACGACTCTATTACTCTTGGATAGACATTGACCAGAGAACTTTCAACTTCATCACAGAAATGTTCACGTCTGGCACATTGAGAGAGTAATCACTAGCTCTTTGTTCTGATAATTTACATAAACTGCTGTAGAATCTGGATCTCATCTTTCTTGAATTTGATTGTCCTGTTCCGTGATGAATTCCACAAATAGTTTATGTTTTCTAGAATGAAGCCCTATATAAATTGCGTAAGAATCTTCTATGGTTTGATGTCTTCCATGATCTTCGTTCAAAAAAAGAAAATAAAAAGGATATCTTTCATGATCTGCCCGCAGTTGTCGTCTGATATTCATTACATGATGACACTTGATAACAGATACAGGCAGAAATATAAGCAAATAGATATTCGAGCTATCAAGAATTGGGCCTGCCAAATCCTTCGTGGGCTTGTTTATCTTCACAGCCGTGATCCTCCAGTGATTCACAGGGATCTCAAGTGTGATAACATTTTTGTTAATGGCCATCTCGGACAGGTGAAGATTGGTGATTTGGGCTTGGCAGCTATTCTTCGTGGTTCACAGCATGCCCACAGTGTTATAGGTTTCTATCTAGTGCTTGAACCATTGGCTTCTGTGCTCTTGCAAGTCTTTATATGGACTCTGGAAACAAAATTTCCTGTTAATAACATTATGGTTCATTTGACAGGGACCCCGGAATTCATGGCACCAGAGTTGTACGAGGAAGACTACAATGAGCTTGTAGATGTGTACTCTTTTGGAATGTGCATGCTAGAGATGCTTACATCTGAGTATCCCTACTCAGAATGCTCAAATCCGGCCCAAATTTACAAGAAAGTAACTTTGGTGAGTTTCAACGACAGTATGATGTTTGGATTGCTGTTCTGCTCTTCCCTCATCTGACTCGATTACACTCTCTGAATATTTCAGGGAAAGAAGCCTCAAGCTTTTTACCGTATCCAAGATGCTGAGGCACAGCAGTTTGTTGCAAAATGCTTAGAGACTGCTTCAAAGAGGTTACCAGCTCATCAGCTGCTGTTGGATCCTTTTTTGGCCGCCAATGAGGACCTAGCACCAGTCTCAAAACCCTCTCTTCAGATATACTCTCCAAAGGGAGCTATTGTTGAGATGCCTTTTCTGCTGGATGGTAATCAGAAGGACACAGACATGACAATCACTGGAACAGTGAATCCTGAAGATAATACTCTCTTTCTCAAAGTGCAGATGTCTGACAAGGATGGTATGGTCCTACAATCCTTCTTTATACCTAACCTTCAACAGTAAGATAATCATATGTTATGTGTAGTAATGCTTGAAGTAACTTCCTGGACATGCACATTGCTGGTTGTAAGTCTGGTGACAGTTACATACTTACATAGATTCCCATTTCCTATGCTTCCTGATCTCGATTGTCTAACTTATTTCATTTTTCTGCGGTCTTTTTCTTGTCTTTGATTTTTTTCTGCTTTTTTTTTGGGGGGGTGGGGGGGGGGGGGGCGCGGCGCTAAATGTAAGATTTCTTTTCTGTATCATTTCAAAGGTCATGGCCAAGCTAAGAGATTGAAAGGTCACGTGTGTTGCCTGTAGTTGCATACCAGTATTTGATATATGTACGTGTCCAAGTGTTGGTCACATCTTTTCAAGTGTCAGGCATGGGTCCATTTCTAAACATGCAGACTCTGTTTAAAGCCCTGTTCTTTTTAACTTATTTTTTAGAATCAATTTCGTTCAGTTCAGTTTAGAAAAAAATAGGTTCAGTTCAGTTAGGCCAGTTCAATTCAACAAAATTAAGTTCAAAATTCAATTAAAATAATTTCCATTCAGTTCAATTCAAGAAGATCAGTTTAGTTCAGCAAAATTCAGTTGAAAAGAGCAAGGCCTAATACACGTGAAAAGCCAAGGACAATGACAAAGCTTCGTGTTGAGTTTCCAAACTGTAGAGGGAAGTATCTAAGAGCAGTTTAAATTGCTTGCACAGGCCTTTGTGCCATTGTTCACATCCCCCTGCCCTTAAAAAAGAAGAAGAAAAAAAATGAAAAATGAAAAATGAAAAAAGAAAAGAGGAACAAGAAAGGATTAAATCTCAAGTAACTGTGTCAAAATGATCATATGTTAAAACAATTCATTAGGTCTTGAGCTACCATGGCACTATGGAAAAAAAATCCCTTTAAAAGCACCCCAGTTGGTGGTAATTATGCGAAAAAAACACCCTTGGTAGTTAGTCCTAGCAGAGAAACTTGGGAATGTCTTTGGAATCAGTGTTAGAATTAAGCTAATGGTTTAAATTATAAACCCATTAATAGTGCTAATATTAGGGTTCTAGGCAACAGCATAGTAGTACAGTTGCCTGGGCATTAATAGCACAATGACAGATGTGACTTCTCCTGTTATGCCGCGATTTGGCATTTATTTGACTGCTGTACGTGGTTGCATTGACCGCATTGCACAGGTCATGTCAGGAATGTTCATTTTCCATTTAATATTGTTAATGACACTGCTATGGATGTTGCAATGGAGATGGTTAATGAACTGGATATAACTGACTGGGAGCCAGGGGAGATTGCTGAGATGATTGAGGAAGAGATTTCTGGTTTAGTGCCTGGCTGGAAGGATTCAGGTTCATGTGAAGAGCTGAGGCAACATAGTTTTGATTGTGATGAAGATGATGATGAAAACCACCCTCCCTACTTGTCCTGTTCACCTTCTAATGATTCTCTTCGTGGTCTCTCTGACTCAAGTGATGCAGTATTCTGTCATGATCGTGCATTGGATTTGAACCATGATTGGTTTCAAGGTAAGATTGAAATTGGTGCTCAGATTCAATGTTGGTATACTGATCATACCTCTCATAGTGACTATGTTTTGATTTTACGAAGGCTAAAATGTTTTAATTTGCAAACCTTCCACAGAATAGATCGATAAGACTCCTTTTTATTTTTAAAATTTTCTTGGTGTGTCTGTGTTGGACAATGTGCACTGTGCTGGGTACGAAACTTGAGCACTTCAAGTTCATCCTAAAATTTTGTTGAAAATAGATCAATCCAAAAATGGGACGTATACCTGCATTGTACACTTGCAACAGGGTCAACTAACAAGGGACCTATAACTTAGTCAAACACAAGTGGCTAATAGCACTGGCTCTGGCTGGGCAATGAAATTAAACTAGCCTAACCGGTTTTGGTGGGCACTATGGTTAGGTGGCTCGGCTTAATCTGTCCTCAAATCTCGCCCAGCTTGGACCAGCATGGATTGGGCCTATCATTTATAACCCGTGAAAAGACCAAAGCTAGCCTGATAATTTGGTTGGGGTGGTTCCATTAGACGGCCCACCCAGGGCTGGCTCAACAAGTGGGCCTGGTTTATCTTCACCATTATATTAAGCCTCCGTGTCCCTCCCCCTCCCCCCCCCCCCCCCCCCAAAAAAAAAAAACAAAAAGGAAGCAGCAGCTGTCCAGATGTAGAAGCTTTTGGCAGCAATTTTTAGTGTTATTTCCAATTTCAGTGCTCTAATCCCGGTGTCACTACAGTGTTTCTGAATGATACACCAATTGTTTAACCATTTGGAAAAACTGTGCTAATGGCTTGAGTGAACAAGCTGTTAGGGACACTTGTAAAGAGCACTAGTAATTTTGCCCAAACCGTTTTACTTGAATATTATCTTTGCAATTTCAATGTTCAACAACCCATTGGAGCTGGGAATCTTACCGTGTATATGATATTGATTCCAGGTCATGTTTCAAAAACTGAAGATGCAAGTTCAGAAGTATCTTATGGCTCATTCGCGTCCTCTGATTTGGAGCGGTGTTTTGGAAATAATGGTGGTTATGATTCAAGCCCTGAAGGAGGACCAGGAAACCCGGATTTGAAAACAGAGCGACATAATACAACATTGTGTCCCCAAAAAAACCAGATTTCAGAGTCCAGCGCGAACTGGAACGGCTTGGTTGATCCCCTGAAGGGTAAGAGCTCCAGTGGTCTGAGGAAGCTTAGCAGGGTCCGCTTATTTATGGACATTAGAACCCAGTTGCCTCTTGCAGGGCCTTAATAAACGGCGTGGAGCTAAGATTGTTGGTGCTGTGGAGAACATCGGGTTCCATGATCCCTCCTGAGGTTTTTTCTGGTCTGAGTTGCGTGTTTATTTGAGCTTGCTATGTATCTGTGAAGGTCATCAAATGCACCCTAACCATGGAAATAAAATCATCGGGTCTGTATAAGTTAAGGTGACATATTTGATGTTGTACATAACATAATGTTCCCTTGTGATCCGTGTGTTTTGGAGGAGCTTCCGATCAAGTATTAGGACTTCATTTTGAAGACTTCATAGATGTTAGGAGCAATGTCATTGACCGTTTTAATATCACTGCTCGGGGATATTGGGTATATTGAGTTATATTGTACTAACTCGTCTGTGTAAGAGTCCAATGCCAAAGAAGACTATGGTACTAGAAGAATTGTTTTTGGAAAAAACGATATATGTGTTATTTTATTCTTAAGATCTATTGCTATCTTTGGAAGGAATTCTTTATTCATAACTAAATGGATTATATTTTTGTGGTGCAATATATCCTCGCTTCTTTACCAATATCTTGCAAAGATTTTATTTGATCTAGTTTAATAAAGTTGTACTAAATTCATTTTGAGTTCATTTGTAAATTTTTTGATTGATTTGGATGAGATCTTTAGAAATTAAATCAAGCTCTTTTCTTAGCAATTAAGATGTATTATTCCTGTCAGTTAAGAGTCAATTTTGCAAGCACAAGGGTTCAAATTAGAGTCATGGGATTATGGACAAAATTCATTGAAGATTTGACAAGTATAGCTCAAATGGTTAAGAAGGTTTTAAAATCTATAAAAGGCGGAGTTAAAGTATATGGCAAGACATAAGAAATATAATTACATTGTGAAAAGAGCTCAAGTGCAAGCAAGTTGTTAAAATTTTTATTACTCTCTTGTTTACTTGTTATTTATTTGAATCTTTGTAAGGAAGATTGTAACAAGTTAGGGAACTTACTTGGATATCTAGGTACTGAGAGGTCAATATTTATTGTATGCTAGCCGAGGTTCCTTGGTCGAGTAAGCTTGGGACCCCAGGAATTGTATAAAACCAAGGTCATTGGTGTGCACTTCTTAAGTGAACAAGAAGTGGATGTGATCAAATCCTAAGGGAAGAAGTACCTAGGCGTGACCACTCCTGTTTGAAAGTATGGACATTCGGAAACATATAGTGTTTTTTCTCATTTTTATTCTGCATTTTAGTTCCGTTTATGAAATTGGTGACTGACCATCAAGATTGCCTTCTTTGACATTGACAGTACAAGTTCAAAGTATATTGAAATTGCTTATAAAAATTTTAAGATATCATCATATTCACACCCTCTAGGGTAATCTAGCATTCTCTTTTGGGATGTTCAATGTTAACCTCAATATCAGGGATGCATAATGGGATATCAATGGTGTATGGTGCAATACGGCAAAGTAATTTTAAAAACTTGCTTTAAGATGATCATAATAAGAAAAGTTGATTTTAGCAACAAATAACAATTTCAGAAGCGAGAATAGTAAAGATGAATGCTCCATAAGTTATAGCATCGAAAACCTTGAGATGTGAAGGTAACAAAACTTGGTGGTGAGAAAGAAATTTCTTTCTACTTGCCACTGGTTAGGCTCTCTGTTGTCTTTCAGGGGATGTTCTTAAGCCTTATTTTCCCCTAGTACACAAATTCCTATCCTCATAGCCTCTCCGCAAGGAAGGCTTTCCTTTTAGTTTCTTTCATTTCTTTGGAGCCTTTTCCAATTCATTTCAACTTTTTCTAGCTACTTTAAACTCTTTTCACTTCCCCCAAATTTTTTTTTTTTGTTTTTTGGGGGATAACTCATTCCCACTTCCGGACAGTTCCGGTTAGAAGCATGGTGTGGTTGTGAATCTATATTATGAAATAAACATTCACTCACTATAAACGCACTCTGATCCGTATTATAATTTTTAGCAGTGATTTGATGTAAGTCAACGAATACTTGAACTTTACAAGGGTGAACTTTAGAAAGGAGCTATGTATTATCAAATATCTCAAAAAACAAGTGCAAAAAGTTAATCTAAGTCTCATAGCACTAATACTGGCGCTAGAGGAGATGAATAGTTCGACAAAAGGGTATATGCTAACAACAACCTTTTGGGGAAAAAGAGCTGTTTGCGGATATTTTAGCTATTTTGAACAAGTCAAATAGCTAAGTGGGTGTTTGGTAAACAGTTGTTTAGCCCCAAACAGCTCTTTTTGAAAAGGTTGCTTCCATTAGCCTTTTCAAAAGAGACTTTTATAGAAATAACATATTTGCCCAAGACATTAAACAAATTACATCACATTATATTTATATAATATTATTTTATAAAATAGAAAGAGTATATAGCATTATAAAGTGTTCCTTAGTAGCATTCGAACTCAATTAGATATTAAGGATTACCAAGAGTAGATATATTTTGTTTTTTTTTTTGAGGCAAAAAGAAACCATTGAAATTGCATTGTCTCTCTTATTGTTCGTATTTGTTTTTTCCTTAATCAAGTAGTACGCTTTCAGTGTAGATCTTCTAATTTTGATAGTATATTATATCATCCTTATTTGGTTATCTCACCGTGTACCTTTATGAACGTCTACTAGTCTGATATTTATACTTTATATTATTTAATCTCCATTCCAATTACCTCAATAATGAGCTTTGGATCGATGCAAAATAGTAACATTTCATAATATGTTTTGTGTGAATTAAATCTCATGAAGATAAAGTTATTAGAAATTCATATAAATTTCAATTTTAATTTATAAACCCAAAATATTTAAAGAATAACAAAATAACGTTACAAAACTTTGGCATCAGTTACATAAGTACAAATTGAAAATAAATAAGATAGACGATGAATGCAAGTTATGTAAAATTTAATAAGAAAGTAAAAAGCTTTATCAATGAAGTTTTTCTTCTATTTATTTGTATAATCACAAATAAAGTTAATTTATATCGATGACACCAAATTAATTCTTTTTAAAAAGAAATTAACCAATAAATAAAAAAATATGTTCTATTAAGAAGTAATTTGGAGATAAGGATATAGATGAAATTTTATCAAATATCTTTTAGAAATAACTAAATTCACCAAACAGTTTTTATACAAACAGCTGATTCAAACAGCTAATGCAAATAGCTAATTAAAATAGCTAACAGTTACCAATTAATACAAACAACTAACAGTTGTTTGCCAAACAGGGCAAAAAAATAATCGCAAATAAAAACTCGGATAACATAACATTAGTATAGATTAAGGACACTGAAGTAAATGTGTCAGGAACTTTCCGTAGAAAGTAAAGAGTATAAGTAAAGCACACAGTATTTGGTAACAAAGTTCACCCAACCAATATGGCAAGTTTCCACCAAAAACTTTCCTGGACTTTTGCTAATTTCCTTATATTGAAACATTCACATAAGATCTTGACAACACGCATGCAAAGTGCTTCTGGGACAATTTCCCTATGTTGCTTCTTAGGTAGGACAATCACTAATTGACTCTCTTGCTTATAAGTGAGCTATGCCAACTCTTGCACCTGACAACGATTAAAATGATTTTTGAATAGAATTGAGAATGCTAATAATATGAGCTTTCGGCACTTTGTGTGTTGTATTCTTCAATCCTCAACTGCATGCTCCATTCATAGGTTTAATGCCTCAATACGACCATTAATACAGAAGAAACAAGCTATTTGAGTAAAGGGAACATTCTATTGAATCTTGTTTCTAACGGCTCCAAGTTGCTTCGTGTGACTTTTTGTCTCGGAAATAGCAATGTCAGGTTTTAGCAGCTTCGTGTTTTAAGACAAGCCATAATGCTTCATTGAATGATATGGCAATTGATTTCTCTTTTTATTAAGGCAAATGGATCTTTTCCACATTAGTGATGTCTAGAACTTCTAATAAGAAAACTTTGGCCTACAATTGTTTTCTACAATGAGTGAAGTCTGAGCCTTTTTCAAAGTGGAATTCCTTTGAATTCACCTTCTTTGCTTCCATAAAATTCCAAGTTGCACTTTTGTGATTGCCAAAAAGTAGTTTTGCATTATGAGCATTTATCATGTAATAGTTTTACAAGATAATTAATCAACTAAATTAGGATTAATTTAACTTAATCAACAAGAACTCACAGTTTAAGTCATACTTTCGCAGAATTTGGGAAGATCTAAATGTAATCAACATTACTTCTACAAACATTTAATCATATTGGGCAATCAACATGCTTTCAATGACACATAGTATACATAATCAACAAAGGAATAGGTTTGAACAAAATTAAGCGTATTCTGATGTATGTTAATGCCTACAGAGCAATGCTTCTTTTCATTATAACTCACAACTAGCTTGGTTACTTATACGATGCGTGGATAATCTTTCAGCATTTATCTGGTTTTTAGATGTTAGTTATAACTATTTGTTGATGCCTAAAAAAGACATCTTTCTTTGAATCGCCTAATGATGAAAACAATACCCAAACTTGTGTACTTGGAGGGCCCATCAAAGTGGTTAATAAAAATAGAGTTTGAATTAGTGAAATATGAAGCGGTAGAGAATGCATGCAAGCTGGACCAATAGGCCACACTTAAGCACTGAAACCGGTTGGTTCACGAAACCGGGTTCCTCCATTTTTAGCACTACAAGATTAAAACTTTGTAAATGGAATTAATGAGTCTGAGTCTGAAACTAATTAGTTTACCGCATCTAATTGGTCATATTCCCAGTTCAAGTAGCACACTAGTTTAGATTAAGCTTAATAAGACTAGGAGTCTCCTTTCCTAAATTAATTCGAACTATTTCCTCAACTACTATGAAAAGGGGGCTACCCCTAGGGGTTGAGGGCATAAGTTCAGCATCAATTAGTCTCCAAAATTTGCATTATTGAGGCATTGAGAAATCCCATAAGACTTTCTTGTAGAGAGATACCAGAAATTAGAGAGTGACAAGATCTTGAGTGACCTATTAAGGGCATTGAAGGTGATATCGGATTAATCGAAAAGGTGTCACTTTGTTGGATTCCCTAGTAAATCAGGGGGGTATCATAAGTGCAAAATCTCTATCTTTCCCCTGCTCTTCTGCTTAATCTCTTCTTTGATATTTTTGATTTCAAATTGTTAAAGATGTAGTCTTTAGGTTGTTCCCTGCCCATGGTAATTGTTTAATTTGTTTTGGCTTTTTGTTGGGCTAAAAATTATACCTTTTTGCATTATCTAATATGATTCATGCCAATCTGCTACATGTCTACGTGATAGCATAATTAAGATTTTATTTCCCATATTGAACAGTAAAGACCTTTAGTGATGACGGATGGTGATGCGGTGCATCCCATCATATGACCGTGCATCGCCCTAAATATGGATCTCTGGTGTGAGACTAAGGAGTCAACATGGTCCCCATAGTAGGGATTACTCAAGAGCCTTTCGAAAACCTTTTTGAAGCAAAATTACTTGTCCCTTTTCGTGTCCCTTCAATTATCCCTATCGGTTAATGATTCACTTCAAAAAGTAATTTTGATTTGTAAGTTTTCCTAAGACTCAATGACGACTCTATTAATGAATTTTATTGCTTTCATCTTTTTACTTTTAATATTTTTATTTTATTTTTGGGTAAAAGGGTTCTGATTCGAGATAGTATTAACTATATAGACTAGGATTTGGGGCCAATACTGGCCCAGGAACTCGGATAGATTCCTAGATTAGGCTGGCCTACTAGCTCCTAGATCAGGCAATTAGTATTGCTTGGAGCCAGAACAAGCTGCTGGCCCTAATTCTGGCTGACGAACCCAGTCGATCAGAATTCTGGTCTGATTTCCTGAACCAGTTCACACATATTTACCTAATTCTGATTCCTGGAAAAAAAATTTAAATTAACATTCAGTTTTGAAAACTAAAAAAATATATAAATACCCAACAAACAAATCTGACCATTCTTGAGGGACCGTTACCCAAGATAGGTTCCCTAGGGACATGGGTCTTCATAATGGCGACTCCATTCGGGATGTTTTTCTTAAAAGTGAGTGAGATTTGAAATTCAATATGGGAAATTATTTTAATTGCGCTTGCATTAAACATTCTTACACTGAAAGGTATTGCCTTGAACGAATCAACAATGCATTTAGGATTAAGCCCTATTATTACCCCTTAGGGAATCAACCGGTTAACTCTGTGGTTCCATTAAACTTTATTGAGCATGCATTGATCTACCCACTCGTGACACTCTCCTTGGTCCACATGACCTAGGGAAACAACCGAAATGTTCTAGTCTTATCATCTACCCACAGATGACATACGAGGCGTGTAAAACACCTAAAATTTACTTTCGTAAAGATAGCAGTTGATGCAGTTATTGAAGTTTCGAGGATGAAACTCTCTTAAGTGGGATAGCATGTAAAACCCCGGAAATTTAATATGGGGAACTGTGTGACGTGGACCGACCTTTATAATCCAAGTCAATACGAAGATTTTGCCTCCATGAATTCTTTTCAAAATTTTACCTATTTCGCTAAGCATGGATCGAAAATTTTATTCGGAGTGTCTTTCCCTCGATTTATTCGTTATCCAATTTCTCATTATTTACCCTCCCTAGACCCAAATATTTATTCATCTATTTTATGAGCATTTTAATTAACCCCTCTAGACTCAAATGCTTATTCGCCCATTTATAATAAATTTTATTTATCTCTTTAGATGTAAACAACTAATTACCCAATTAGTTAACCTTTAACCCAAAATATTTCCTTCCAAATTCTTCAAGATTGTCTTTCAAAATTTCCCCCCTCTTTGCCCTAGTACCCGGCTACACCCCTCTCCCCTCATTAATTTTCGCTCTCTCTTTCCCCCCTCAATCTCACAGTCCCCTCTCTCCCCCTTTCTCTCTCAACCGTACGCTCTCTCACCCTCTCTCCCTACCAACTGGCAGGCCCCCCCGACTATGGACTGCCAGCTGCCGCCTACTGTCGTCGGCACTAGCTACCGATGTCCTTCCCTCCTCCCTTCTCTTGGCATTGGTAAGTGGGGGAGCACACCATGCACCCATGCACTCAATCTTCCAAGTTTATATTTTAAGTGCATAAACTATGTTTTTGGGTTGAGGATTCAAGGAGACAAATTGTAATACAAGATTTATAATTGTTCTTCTTTTTTTAAAGATTTGACTCTTCAAGGTGTTTCGATCCCACCATGTTCCTCCCAAAAACCAAACTAAGGTGAGCGTGCTAGCGTATTTGATTTTCATTCGATTAAAAGTTAAAAAAAAATTGACTTGGCTTGGATTAGGAGGAGGCTTTGGGTCGTTGGGATCATGAGGCATAGTCATTGATTAGTTGTATGAAGATTGTGTCTAAAAAGGGGACTCACATTAGAGTTAAACGTTGGACAAAATGTCACTAGTTAAGGGACAGTTTTTCCTTGACTTTAAAAATTCAGCCATGGAGGTGTCTTGATCTAAAAATCACGAAATTTTATGTTAGATAGATTAGGATGTTCTGAGTAATCTAGTCCTTGAATTACTGAAATCGGAGTAGTATAAAGGGAGATACGACCTGGAAACTGAGGGTTGTTCAGATCTGTGTAGCCAGTGACAGTGTAGACTAATTGTAAAAAACGACCTAGTTCTGGTCAGATTTTGGGAAAACACCAAATATAGAGTGGTAGACGATAGACTGACCTTTCCAAAATGGGCAAGAACGTGGAGTTTCGACATTGGGAGTTAGAGATATGGGCTCTAGAAGTTGAATCTAGATTCTGACCGAATCTGAATTCAGGTTGGGGCTACGGTTGGGACTCCTAAAAGTGTGTAAAAATTTTAGAAAAATTATCATAAGTAAGAAATGGGTTACAATTGTGGTCATAAGGATCCGGACTAAGTGTGAGCGCTATTTGATCCAGGTGTTGATTATTAGGCCCAATTAAGTAACCGAGCCCGTAATTATACGGATTCCAGGTAACAATCATGCCCTAACCTTTCCCCGAGGTCGTTTGAAAAATGTATGTGTAGAACATGGCAAGAGCTGTCTTTGAATGCTGTTTTATGTGAGGTTATGGATTTTACTACTTGAGCTTGGATTGGAATAATTGTCTGGCTTGGGTTGGGTTATCTTGCTATGTTAGTGAGCATTTGCAATTGAACTGATTGTGTTGTAAATGGAAACATATATTATAACCTTGGGGTTTAAATTGAGTTAGAATACAATGCGGGTGTTGGCTTAACTTATAAAGGAAAGAATAAGGGATAAGCATGAATGCGTAATTAAATGATGGTGTGGGTAAGACTGTGAGCTATGTCATGATATTAAAGGCCATTTGCCTTCTTTGAGTAAATAGTGCATGCATTTAAGCAGCCACGTACCTTATTGGGATGTGCACCAGGTTATCGTTAACCATCCATATAGACGGTAAGCTAGGTTTTGGATTAAGAGATAACTGTCCAGGTCTACGGTAGGCCAGGTTGAGGTTAAGCGGTTGCAGGCCATGAGACCCAGTAGGGCCGTTCACCCTTAAGAAAATGAAAATTATAAGAGAGATTGGTATGACTGGATGCTTCTACTGTGAGTGTTTAAGTGTGGTCTGTTTGTCTCCCCTGCACCTAAAATGTTTTTAAAAAATGAATTTGGGTGCGTGTTTGGCTATTAGGGGTGATTGTTATTGAGTTTATCTCATTTTATAAAACATTTGTTTTCAAGTGAAGTGCATACGCATAGGAATGGGGACATAAAGTTAGAGCGAGGTTCCATCGTTTAATTTATAGTTGGAACAGTAGTTGTTTCAGAAGGAACTTGTATTGGATTTCGTTAAGTTAAGTAGTTGCTTAAACTGTGGTCGAAACCTTTTAATTGAGATATTATTGAAGAATATTTTGCCTTAAAGTTTGATCGATACTCAGCCTGGTGCTTCAAGAAAGGAAACATGGCGATAATGCCCATGTTAGGTTTTCCGCTGCCACATAGGTTAATATTAGTAATGAAGAAAAGAATTAGAAATTTGGGTGTTACAAAGTGGTATCAGAGTGCATGTTGATTGACCTGAAGACTCGCCTAAAAGATTGTACTTAAATAAGAACTAAAACTTGTAGACCTAAGGACTACTCAAAGTGTGAGCGTAAGATGGGAAAAGGGAAGCATGTCTGCATATACTTGGTTATTTGATTGTTGTTGTGTATCTGATATGAACCTACTAGTGTCGAGGGTGAACCTAACTTACCATTATGGATGTATGGGACGGCGTTGCCATTATAAGAGGATGGAAAAGATGCCTGGACTTAGCTCGGAGAGCCATTTAGAACGAATTCATACCTTTATCCAAGGGAGACTGTTGGGAGTCCCGAATGACTACTTGAGATTTGACCACAACCATGCCCTGTTTTTCTTTAAGACCTTTCTAGTGATCTGCTGTGGTGTTATAGGGTTAGGGAGTTACACCATAAGAACAGGTCGTACTATTTTGCTAGAGGATGCTGCTTGTGTGAATGGGAACCCATGGGGTTAGATATGGCTGGACTGGTGGAAACCTTACAGGCATAGGTCACTATGATGAGCCTCCCACCCCTGACACTGAGGATGAGATGCTACCACCACCAATAGAGGAGGACACCAAAGATGATGAGTCTGTGGGAGAGAATGAACTTATAGGGAGGGAGGATGGGTTGGTTGGAGAACCCATTTAGGAGGAAAACCCTAGAGAGGAACCTTCAGTTGAGTATAAACCTAAGGAAGACCCAGGGAAAGACCCCGAGGTGGAACCTTTAGAGGAGGATAATCCCGAGAAAGACCCAATAGAGGATGAAGACCCTGAGGAGGATCCTGAAGAAGACCCTGAGGAGGAACCTTTAAAGGAGGACGACCCCGAGGAGGATCCAATGGAGGAAGAAGACCCTGAGGAGGATCCAGGGACTACCTCGAGGAGGAACCTCTAGAGGAGAATGACCTGGAGGAGGACACCATAGTGGAAGAAGATCTCAGGAAAGAACATGAAGAAAAGCCTCTAGAGGATGAGCAATCCGAGGAGGAACTCTTAGAGGGCGAGGACTCGGAAGAGGAACAACTGATGGAAGAAGATCAGGAGGAAGACCTAGACGAGGGACAACCTGAGCCTAAGGGTACCCGCTGGAAGCAGGGTAGTTGTGGTCGAATGTGTTAGGGCATCTGCCCACTGGACGCCCTCGAACAGTAGAAGCTAGTAGATGATTAAAAGTTTTGCTTTCTAGGACTGTGTTGCTTAGTTACCTTTCTATTATTCTGTTAAGCCATTGTGGGCTAATAAAGTTATTGATTATTTATGTAATGAAGAATATTAGTATGGAATGTTTGAGATTCAAAGCAATGCAATTGAAATTCCTTTTGAGACACCTAAATGCCAATGTTATTAATTTTGTATGATGTGAACCTTATGAATGTGATGCCAATGTGATGTGTATGAGGCATGTGATGAAGTAACTGGACCACGTGAGTGTGACCAGATTGACATAAATGTGAATGAAAGTGTACATTAGGCTTTGCATGGTGCAGTAATATACGATGTCTTCCTAAATTATAGTAGTACGCATGTCGCGAACTATCGAGAGAGGAACTAAATTTGACTTATTTCTCAAACAGGATGGCGGGAAACAATGACGAATCTCAAACTAGGCCCCAACCCGTCTCAAAGACTCCCATGAACCCGGAGATCCCCATGTCCTACTTCAGGGAGCGGTTGGAAGCCCTCCACCCCAGGAATGGGAATGGGCCTTGTAGTCAGGTGGATGAAACCAACCCACCTACTGGAGTAGAACTTATCAATCTCCTATTGGTAGAGCTAATGCAAAAGTAAGGGAAACACCTACAGTGCCAGAACGAGCACCTGTAGAAGCTGATGGAGGCTAGGGAGAGGAAGGTTAAGGAGGATAACTCCTATATGCTCAAGAGATTTGCGATTCACAACCCACCTACGTATGATGGCACCCCTGACCCCAAAACCTTCAAGGACTGGATTCAGGGCATAGAGAAGTTGTTTGATGCCCTCTAATACCCTGAGGAGTGGAAAGTAGGCTTTGCGGTGTTTTACCTGAAGGACAAGGCCGACCTATGGTGGGCTACAGTGCGAGAGAGATAGTACGAACCTGGGTTTGGCCAGCGAAAGTTCAAGGAGTAGATGAAGGATCACTTTTATCCCGTCTCCCTCCAGAAGGCAAAGGAGAACAAGTTCATACAGCTACAACAAGGAGGCATGAATGTGCTAGAGTATACCTCTAAGTTCATGGAGCTTTTCCGCTTCACCCCGGCCTTTGTAGTCGATGAGAGACTTAAGATGAACTGGTTTGAGGCCAGACTTAACCTAGCCATCAAGGAGAGGATGTTGGTACACCAGTACACCTCATACGTGGACCTGTACGATACCGCAGTCAATGTAGAGAGGGCGATGAAGGAGAGAAGCAATTACTTTAATAAGCAACGTGGGATTAAGAGGAAGGGAGACCAGCAAGAAAATTTCCACTCGCAAAAACCGTACAAGAGGACTCTTGGCACCCATCATTCTAACAGCAACAAACGCGGGGGCCAACACTCTAACACTCGGCTTTGAGTGACCTGCAATGCTTGTAGGAAGCCGGGATGTTATGCCCGGGAGTGTCGTTCGGTCAAAAGGTGTTTTTGCTATCGGAGCCTGCAGCATCAGATTCGGGATTGCCCACATCTCCCACCTCCTACTGCCCAGGGTCATAGGGGACAAAGACAGTCATCCCAGTAGCACTACCAAAACAGGGGTGGGTAGGCGGCTAACCCTATCCAACAGGGCCAAGCACCTCAACAGAATTAGGCTCGACCTCCCAACTAGCTATCGCGAAACAATAGAGGCACAGTGTACGTGATGCCTAAGGAGGAGCTGGAGGATGCTCTGAGTGTCGTAGCGGGTGCATTTTCTATCTAAGCATAACTCATAGATGTTTTGTTTGATTCCGGTGCTATGCACTCTTTTATTTCTGTTAAACTGGTTGAGACACTAGGGTTAGTCCCAACTCGTAAATCCTACCTATTATCTATAATCCTCCCTGACGGGAAGACTACAAGGTGTGAAGGACTATATGAGAACTGCCCTATTCGAATGCATGAGCATGAGTTTTCGGCTAACCTATATAGATTTGAGTTAACCGATTTTGGAATCATCCTGTGGATGGATTGGTTAGTAAAATATCAGGCTCAAATAAACTGTCCAAAACAAAGATTCACCCCTTAGGGGGCCTTATGGGGAGAAAGTAGTGCACAAAGGCAAGACTTTAAGACCTGGAGTGAAACTGATCATTGTAATATAAGCCCACAAGCTGTTAGGAAGAGAATGCGAGGGATTCTTATGTAATATAGTGAAAACTGAGGCTGTTGAACCCTCTCTCGAAGACATTCCAGTAGTAGGAGAATTTCCAGATGTGTTTCCAAAGGAGATCCCTGACATTCCACCCCTTAGAGAAGTAGAGTTTTACATCGATCTAATACCCGGCGCCACCCCTATCTCTAAGGCACCCTATCGAATGGCACCGGCGGAGCTTAAGGAGTTAAAGACACAGCTAAACGAGCTGTTAGAAAAAGGGTACATCCGACCACGTACGTCTCCATGGGGAGCCTCGTTATTATTCGTGAAAAAGAAGGATGGAACTCTGAGGTTGTGCATAGACTATAGGGAACTGAATAAGATAATGGTCAAAAACCATTACCCTTTGCCCAGGATAGACAACCTCTTCGACCAACTCAGAGGTGCGAGGACTTTCTCTAAGATAGACCTTCGATCAGGGTATCACTAACTAACTCCGAATCAAAGATGAAGATATACCTAAGACTGCCTTCCGTACTCGATATGGGCATTATGAGTTCGTAGTGATGCCCTTTGGGCTCACTAATGCCCCGACAGCATTCATGAACCTTATGAATAGAGTCTTCAAGCCCTACTTGGACCAGTTTATGGTGGTATTTATAGGTGATATACTGATCTACTCGAGGACTCCAGAGGATTATAGCCACCATTTGAGGACCGTACTAGAAGTATTGAGGAAGAATGAGCTATACGCCAAGTTTACAGAGTGTGAATTCTGGTTCAATAAAGTGGCATTTTTTGGGCATGTGGTATCCGATGGAGTGTCTATAGACCCTCAAAAGATAAAGGCGATAGACCTAAGAACCCGACAGAGGTGAGGAGTTGCTTGGGTTTAGCAGGGTACTATCGTAGATTTGTCTAAAACTTCTTAAAGATCGCCATCCCGCTCACCAATCTAAGTAGGAAGGTCGCTAAATATGAATAGATGGAGATGCGAGGAAGCATTCCAAGAGCTTAAGAAAAGACTGATGAGTACTCCGATATTGGCCCTATCGACAAGGACTTTGTGGCGTATAGCGATGCATCTAGGAGTGGTTTGGGATGTGTGCAAATGCAGGAGTATCATGTTATAGCCTACGCCTCGCGACAATTAAAGACTCATGAGCGGAACTACCTGACTCACGACCTAGAGTTAGCGACCGTTGTATTCGCACTTAAGATCTAGAGGAATCAATTGTACAGGGTAGACTGCGAGGCTTTCACCTATCACTAGAGCTCAAAAGGATCTGAACTTAAGGCACATAAGATGGTTGGAGTTCCTGAAGGACTACGATGTCTGCTTATAGTACCACCTGGGGAAAGCTAATGTAGTGGCTGATGCATTGAGTCACTGGCCGTACCCGACACTAAACTGCTTACTGAAACTACCTAGTGATTTGTGCAAGGAGTTCTGAAAGTTAAAGCTTAACGTAATCACCCCGGAGTCTAAGCTTATGCTTTGCGCATTGGAAGTACAACCAACACTCATAGAGGAAATTCGAGTAGCACAGGCTACAGACCCTTAACTAGAATGGATTAGGGAGGCGATTTTGGTGGGGAAAGCACCTGGGTTCGTGATCCATGAGGATAGCACCATACCATTCCATAACCAGGTGTGTGTTCTCCTAGTAGAGGCACTTAAGAAGAAAATTCTAGATGAGGGCCACAGTACTCTACACTCGGTGCACCTTGTGAGAAATAAACTGTACAAAGACCTAAAACAGAAATTCTGGTGGAGAAATGTGAAGCAGGAAGTGGCTGACTACGTAGTGAAGTGCTTGACCTGTCAAATCGTGAAGATTGAACATCAACAACCAGCGGGACTTCTGCAACCGCTGGATGTTCCTAAGTGAAAGTGTGATTAAGTGACCATGGATTTTGTGGTAGGCTTGCCACTGACTCAGAGAAAGAACAACGCAATTTGGGTAATAGTGGATTGGCTCACAAAGACAGTGCATTTTTAGCCATGAGAAATACCTAGACTTTGGACCAGCTAGCCCGAGCATACCTCGAAGAGATAGTACGATTACACAGGGTGCCCAACTCCACAGTGTGGGACTGGGACACTAGATTTTAGTCAGGTTTCGGCAAAAACAATAGGAGGCATTTGGGATGCTATTACATTTCAGTACTACCTTCCATTCAGCTACGAACGGGCAAACCGAGCGCACGATTCAGGCACTAGAAGACATGCTGAGGGCTTGCGCCCTGGACTTCAAGAAAGTGTGGGATGAACAATTGGTGCTGATCGAGTTCTCCTACAACAATAGTTGCCATGCAAGTATTAGGATGGCCCTACATGAGGCACTGTATGGGAGGAGGTGCAGAACTCCGTGTTGTTAGCAGGAGATCAACGAAGCTCTGACCATTAGGCCGGAATTAATCCAAGCCACGACTGATATGATCCGAGTGATTCAAGAATGGATGAGAGCTACTCAGAGCCACCAGAAAAGCTACACCGACCGAAGGCGTAGGCCCTTGGAATTCCAAGTTAGTGATCAGGTGTTCCTTAGAGTATCCTCAACCAAGGGGTTCACGAGATTTGGTATGGCAGGAAAACTTAGCTAAGGTACATCGGGTCGTACACAGTTATACAAAGGGTTAGAGAGGTAGCATATCAGCTAGAATTATGGACTGAACTTCCAAGGGTACACAACATATTCCATGTGGCACAGCTACGGAAGTACATCCCAGATCCCTCTCATGTAATCGAACCCGACCCCATGTAGCTTCATGAAGACCTGTCATGTGAGGAGCAGCACGTGCAGATCCTGGAACGGCGAGAGAAACAACTTTACAGGAAAACGGTGCCCTTAGTGAAGGTCCTCTAGGCCAACCACGAGATATCGGAAGCAGCCTGGGAAACAGAGCATGAGATGTAAGACAAATACTCTCACTTGCTCCCATAACCAGGTGCGTATAAGTTTCGGGGATGAAACTTTCCCAAGTGGGGTAGCATGTAAAACTCATAAAATTTAATTTCGTAAAGATAGCAGTATTAAAGTTTCGAGGACAAAACTCTCTTAAGTGGGGTAGTATGTAAAACCCCGAAAATTCAATATGAGGAATCGTGTGATGTAGACCGACCCTCATAATCCAAGTCAATATGAAGATTTTACCTCCAAGAATTCTTTTCAAAATTTTACCTATTTCGCTAAGCATGGATCGAAAATTTTATTCGAGATGTCTTTCCCTCGGTTTATTCGTTATTTGATTTCTCATTATTTACCCTTCCTAGACCCAAATATTTATTCACCCATTTTATGAGCATTTTAATTACCACCTCTAGACTCAAATACTTATTCGCCCATTTATAATAAATTTTATTTATCTCCCTAGACATAAACAACTAATTACCCAATTAGCTGACCTTGACCCAAGATCTTTCCTCCCAAATTCTTCAAGATTGTTTTTTACATTTCCCCCCTCTTTGCCCTAGTAGCCGGCTAGACCCCCTTCCCCTCATTAATTTTCTCTCTCTCTTTCCCCCCTCAATCTCACGGTCCTTCTCTCCCTTCCTCCGGATTGTGGACCGCCAGCCCCCGCTTACTGTCGTTGGCACCAGCCACTGGCGCCCTTCCCTCTTCCCTTCTCTTGGCGTTGGTAAGTGGGGAAGCACACCATGCGCCCCATGCACTCAATCTTCCAAGTTTATGTTTTAAGTGCATAAACTCTGTTTTTGGGTTGAGGATTCAAGGAGACAAATTGTAATACAAGATTTATAATTGTTCTTCTTTTTTAAAGATTTGAATCTTCAAGGTGTTTCGATCCCACCATGTTCCTCCCAAAAACCAAACCAAGGTGAGCATGCTAGCGTATTTGATTTTCATTCAATTAAAAGTTAAAAAAAATATTGACTTGGCTTGGATTAAAGGGAGGCGTAGGGTCGTTGGGATCATGAGGCGTAGCCGTTGATTAGTTGTATGAAGATCTTGTCCAAAAAGGGGACTCACGTTAGAGTTTGACGTTGGACAGAATGTCACTGGTTAAGGGATAATTTTTCCTTGACTTTAAAAATTCGGCCATAGAGGTGTACTGATCTAAAAATCACGAAATTTTATGTTAGATAGATTAGGATGTTCTGAGTAATCTGGTCCTTGAATTATTAAAATCGGAGTAGTATAGAGGAAGATATGACTTAGAAACCGAGGGCTGTCCAGATTTGGGTAGCCAGTGACAGTGTAGACTAATTGTGAAAAATGAGCTAGTTTTGGTAAGGTTTTGAGAAAAAAACCAAACATAAGAGTGGTAGAGGATGGGCCGGACTTTCCAGAATGGGCAAAAACGCGGCATTTCAACATCGGGAACCAAAGATATAGGCTCTGGAATTTGAGTCCAGATTTTGATCGAATCTGGATTTTGGTTGGGGCTACGGTTGGGGACTCCTAAAAGTATCTAAAAATTTTAGAAAAATTATCATAAGTAGGAAATAGTCTGCAGTTGTGGTTAGTAAGGATCTGGACTAAGTGTGAGCGCTGTTTGATCCAGGTGCTAATTATTAGGCCCAATTAAGTAACTGAGCCTGTAATTGTACGGATTCCAGGTAACAATCATGCCCTGACCTTTCCCCGAGGTCGTTTGAAAAATGTGTGTGTTGAACATGGTAAGGGTTATCTTTGAATGTTGTTTTATGTGAAGTTATGGATTTTACTATTTGAACTTGGATTAGAATAATTGTGCGGCTTGGGTTGGGTTATCTTACTATGTTAGTGAGCATGGGGAATTGAACTGATTGTGTTGTAAATAGAAATGTATGTTATGACCTTGGGGTTCGAATTGCATTAGAACAAAATGTGGATGTTGGCTTAACTTATAAAGAAAGAATAAGGGATAAGCATGAATGCGTAATTAAATGATTGTGTGGGTGAGACTGTGAGCTATGTTATGATATCGAAGGCCATTGGCTTTCCCCAGGTAAAAAGTGCATGCATGTAAGCGGCCACGCATCCTGTTGGAATGTGGGTCAGGTTATTGGTAACCGTCTATGCGGATGGTAGGCCAGGATTTGGATTAAGCGATAACCGTCCAGGTCGACGATAGGTCAGGTTGAGGTTAAGTGGCTGCGCTAAACCCAAGTGCAGGCCATGAGACCCAGTGGGGTCGCTCACCCCTAAGAAATGGAAATTAGAAGACAGATTGGTATGACTAGATGCTTCTACTGTGAATGTTTAAGTGTGATATGTTTGTCTCCCCTGCCCCTAAAATGTTTTTTTTAAATGAATTTGGATCTGTGTTTGACTGTTAGGGATGATTGTTATTGGGTTTATCTCATTTTGTAAAATGTTTTGTTTTCACGTGAGGTGCATATGAATGGGAACGGGGACATAAAGTTAGAGTGAGGTTCCGTCGTTTAATTTGTAGTTGGAACAATAGTTGTTTGAGAAAGAACTTGTATTGGATTTCGTTAAGTTCAGTAGTTACTTAAGCTGTGGTTGAAACCTTTTAATTGAGATATTATTAAGAATATTTTCCCTTAAAGTTTGATCGATACTCTGTTTGTGCTTCCACAAAGGAAATGCGGTGGTAAGATCCCTATTAGGTTTTCTGCTACCACATAGGTTAATATTAGTAATAAAAAAAGGAATTAGGAATTCAGGGTGTTACAAGGTGTTTTCATCATGAGAGGATTGTTATAGACGTGACTTGAAATATTTGTAGCTTAGAACTCTGACTTAGGATAGAACTCATGTGTGCTTGGATATGTTTCTATATGATTCAACTTCCTTAGCCCTAGAGGCTATACATTGATGTTTTAGGTCTTAAGGGAGCTCACATTAGAAAATGCTAAACTTAGTGACTAGGGTTATGAACCAAAGCGGCTTTGAGGCCAATTAAGCTCTAGGGACTCTTGACCTGGAGGCTGACTAGGTTTTAGCCATAGTTTAGGGAACAACTGCCCTAAAGGAGATGTAGTGGAGCTTAAGTGAGCCTAGCTGGGGTGCTAAAAGAGGGAAAAGGAGTCTGTGTACTAGTACAAGTTTAAGACTATTTTAGAAAGAACAACTGGATTGTCTTCAATCTGGGGTAGTAGTAAGTTTCCTAAGTAAATTAGAAACTCGGTCAGTATCCTTAGAGAATCTTCCTACATTTAATTGGCTCTAAACTTAGGGAAAAAGCGCAAGAGTCATGATGATTGTTTCAGAGGCCCAACCAGGAACCCACTCGGTATCCCTGGAGCTTGACTGTATTCTAGATTTAGGAGAAAATGTTGAGATCAGGATGTCTATCTTAGGGTTAGTAGGGAACCTAACCAGCATCATGCAGCTAGGTCCAGTTTGGCCAGCATTGTTTTGGGTTAGCATTCATAATATACAGTCAGCATATTGGGCTCTTGGTGTCAGAATTTTAGTCCATAAATCAGCATTCTGTGACTTTGATTATCACTTTATTGAGCCCACCTCTAAGGTGATTCTATAGTCTATGAGTGTTCAATTCGTATCAGAACAAGCCCACTTTACTTTGACTTTTTCATCTAGTGGGAAATAATCATAGCCATGTTGCTCTACTACTAGAACCCCTTTGTTTAGAGTCACGGACTTCTCTTATTCAAAAAATTTGATAAAAATTTTGATCAAGATTGAGGACTATGAGTTATGGGATATTGTAACTACGGTACATAAGTTCCAATGATAATCTTTCATAAAAAATAGTTATAGAGAAGCCCAAGCATCAATGCACAAAATAATTATAACACCATGAGTATTTTATATTTCGATTTAGATGCTAATGAGTACAGTCGTGCTTGTGCATGTGAAACAACAAAACAGATATGCAAGAAGATAGTGGTGACAAAATGAGTTAAGTGGAAAAAATGAAGATCAAGATATTCGTCCACCTATATGAATTATTCAAGATGGAACCATAGGAATCCATCAAAGAGATGCTTACTCAAATCATCAGCATAACCAATGACCTCAAGTGAATTGGCAAGACCTATAACAATGAGGAGATGGTTAGGAAGTTCTCCGATCCCTTCCTAAAACTAAGTGCGGTCCTAAGGTCAATATAATTAGAGAAGCTCAAAACCTCATGCCACTAGCCTTGGATGATCTACTTAGGAAGCTTTTTGCTCATGAAATTTATCTTAGAGAAGAAAAAGAAGAAGATATAACAAAGATGGAAGTGACCTTCAAACTAGAAGTGAAGAGCTCCACTATTCGGAATATGAGCCAAGTAAGCAATAAGAGGAAGCCATGACCATGATTGTCTATAGATTGAAGAAGATGTGGTAGTCAAAGAGTTTCAATCACAAAAAGTTCTATAAAAAAGAATCCTCTTAGGAACATGGTGAAATATTATGTGATCTTACAAAAAAAGGCCGAAAAATGGAAGCAAAACACTCAGAAAGTGTTCAAGAAAGCAATACTAGCCACATGAAGCAATAGCGGGACACATAGTAGTGACGATGATAAAGAGCATGGCCAAGGAAGAATAAGTTCATAAAGAAGAATCCGAGTGCGAGAGCTCAAATGAAGTAGATTACTTTGTATTCCTTGGATACTCTAAAGGTAAATTAACCCAACCTTTAGTAAATTACATCGAATGTGAGCAAAAATATTTGTCTAAAACAAAGTCTTTAAAGAAGCCATTCAATATTTATCATTTGAAAAAGAGGCTTATCTAAAGCTAAATCATAAACTTGATATTAAGATTGATTCTATTGGGAAAAAGAAGAAAGAACTTCAATATAAGTGCGGAAGTTTTATTGGTATTGAAGCTTTTGAAAGGAGAAGAAAATTTGGACAAATTATTTAGCTTTCGAAGGATGTCACTCAACAAAAAAAGGAATTGGGTATAATTCATTCAACAAAAGGAGGGTCTACAGCAACTTTGTTCTCCTGTTGCATGTAATTGTTACATAAGGAATGATCATGTTTATCATTCATATCCTCTTCTCAAATTTAGTCCTAACGTAGTTGAAATTTGTGTACCAAAAGGTATAAAACCACTAGATGTGAACTGAGGGAAAAACGCCTCTCTTAGTACTAACAATTTCCTCGTTTTTACAAGGTAAAATCATGGATAAGTTATTGATTGTCTAGATTTCATGACTCTAAAACAGAGCTTAAGGCCTTGAAAATTAGATAGAACCTAAGATATTATTGGTTCTAAATAACTTAAAAATCAATGGCTTGAATTTCCTTATTAACATATTGAATAGTTGGTAAATTTTGATTCTATGTAAAGGGAAGGTGATGTCTTCTTGCATGAATTTTTTTCCCTCTTTGAGGCATATCACTTTTAAGTTTTTGGAATTTTAATTTGCTTGTGTATATTTGGAAAAATGCCATCTCATTCTATGCCATCATAACATATGATTATTTTTATGCATCTTAAAAAAAATCTCAATTTTTGTTTGGTTTATAATTGTTATGATCTCCAGCATTTGTATAAAATGATATTACTTGTTTCTATAAGGAGAGAATTATAATACTTGATTATTTTTCTATAACCATGACTTATTTTTGAAAGGGGGAGAATTTTTGTATTAATTTTCGTATATGTTAATCCCTTATTGCATCTTTATGTTACTTATGAGAATTTCAAGCAGTCAATGAGTATTGATTGATTTTGTTGTTCGTATTTATGCCCCTATATTATTTTATGGGTACTATATTGATGGAAAGCATCTCTATATGCCATTGACTGCTCAAGGGAGAGCTAGGTGTCCGGTATTATTGACTACATGCTTTGATTTATCCTTCTTTCTTATGTTACCTTTTTTATGAAATACAAAAAGGAGGATAAAGATGATGCTAAGTTATATGATCTACTCATTGATATTAATTTGTTTTGGTTCATTTTTGAATTTTTCCTTTCATAAAAAAGGGGAAGATTATTAATTTCTGTCAAGCTCACAATGTCTTTGTTTATATGTGTTGATCAAAGAAAAAAAAGAAATAAATGGTTGATCCATTGATGTATCCATTGTTTTATGTTTGGACTCGCTTAGTGTCTATATTTATTGTATTATTATGTTTAAATGGGTTATTATTTTAAAAGGATATTGGCATGCTATTATTGTTCAAATCCATTTTTATGTCAGTTTGAATTCTTATTTAAAATGGGTAAAGATAAGTGTTAAATGTTTAATAGATGATTTAATTGATTTAGATTATCTATTACTCAAATTTGAATTTGTGATATTCTTAGCAATTACATATGTAATGGATATTATATTATGTTGCCATAATACTTAATTTCATTCAAATTTGATACATTGATTATATAGATATGATTGATCGAGTGTTGCAATTGCCCGGCTAAGTTTGTGCTAGTTTAAGAGCGTGTGTGGCGTTGCTAACTAGTGTGTAGCATATTTCTTACATCCAAAATTTTTAAAAACTTGAAATGTGTTGGAAATCATTTGTTTCCAGAACTTCCCGAGCGTTGTTAGAGATGACGTGGGATGAGCGAGCGGGCTTACATGATGTCACGTGCAAATCAGCTGGCGGTCCTTCCTTTGAATGCCGAACCCGCAAGAAAGGCACCCCCGGGTCGTGATCCGTGAAACGCCTCTCCGATGGTCAAGTTAAAGAAGGGTCCCAGTGAGAGATAAAAGTAGTAAAGAGAGAGAATATAAGGAGTATGGGAAATTGTGCCAAAGTGCGAATCCTTTTTCCAAGGTAGGTTGGTGAGTTTTTATAACTCCTGCAGCAAAGAGTAAAATGATAATTTTATGTTGGAGACCCCCTAAATGGGTTGTTGGACTGCTCGCTCCGCTTGGGCCTTTGATTGGAGCCCCCAGGGTCTCGTTGTGGCCAATTATACCTGACTAGGCTTGACCCATGATTGGGAACGTATGAGCCTTCCTAGGAAAATCATATTTTCTGAATCATTTACCCCCTCACATTTTACCTGCATGTATGCCTACACGGGCAATCAGGTGAAATGTGGAGTGCATCTGTGTAATCGAGGTCAGCGGGTTTCAAGAAACAGCCCGCCTTTGGGCAGCTACCCCATTTTGAGCTGACACTTGGCTGTTGGCCAGGGGCGTGTTTGGACTTTTAAGGCAACCCTGGTTTTCGAGGCTGGGCGGTGGCATAAGAATTCGCCCACTTTTGGAGTATAAGACGGTGTGGTTTTGGAGCCACATTTTATGCTCTGTATTCGAATTTCCTTTGCACAGAGGTTTCTTCTTTAAGATGGGATTCTCCCACTCGCTGATGACGGATGAGATGACTCTCTATGTCCTAGGGAACTTCGAGTGGTACTGTAGGGGGCAGCATTTCCTCCTCTACTCTTCCTATCTAATTATGAGGACCTATGTCTGGATTTCGATCTGGTCGTGGCTGAGGAGTATGTCGCAGACTACGACCTTCCTGACACACCCCAGGTGATGTTCATTACAATGCTCCTTAATGACACCGTGAAGTTGGGCATTCTGCGCGGATGGATGATCAGCATAATAGAGTCGACCCTTAAAGTATTGCGGTAGAGCACCTTCCAAGCATAGGTAAGGCGCAACAGGGGTAGAATCTTAGAGGCTCATCGTTAGGATGTGGACAGCGATCAACACAAGGAGGAGAGCTCGGGGTTTGAAGGCATATCCTCCTCCCTAGTGATGACGGCGAGGACTAGAGTCTAGTCTTGTAGCACTTTTATAATGCGCATTCCCTTTCTTCCATCTTATCTTTCTCATCTTTTCTCTGTTTTTTTTATGTATTCCTTGAACGTTCGTAATAAAATGATGGTCTTCCTTCTTAGAGCCATGCCCCTACTCTTATACTTTTGCTTGCTTAACTTGGCCCGAGGGCTGTGCCACCGAGGCCTGATCTTTTGTTTGCGGTCGAAGGGCCGTGGCTTTTTAGGCTCGGTTCTTATCTCAATGGCTGGACTGAACGGCCTCAGGGCCCTTTTGCAGGGCTGCAAGCCAGCTTGTTTGGGGGTCAGTGACGTTCGAGGCAGGTATCGAGTGCTTTTGGTGCCACGTGGTGTGGGCGGAGTGGTACCATGGTTTTGGGACCACCTCGGGGGGTGTGTTGTCTTTTACTTCCCTCACTTCCCTTTATAATGATGGGGTTGGAATCCTCGTGAATTTTTAGAGAGAGAGACAAGTGTTATAGAGAGAGAAATTGTACTCTTCCATTTATCATGGCTTTTCCTCCTTTTCGCGATATTGAGGAGATGGCCGATCACGTTAGGGAGACTTTTAAATGGCATTTGAGGAGGGCCTCACTGTTAAAAGTCGAGAACTAAAATCTAGATATGTAAAGGAGAGGAGAGATGACTACCAAAGCTTAATCTTTCATTTAGATTTTGAAGCCATTTTTATAGGCAAAAAGAGAACAAAAAATATACTAAAAATAGAACCCAAAACAACCCATAATTAGCACAAACACACACTTCTCCACCAGCTCCTAAAAATCAGAACTTATTATCCACTAGTTCCTGAAAATCAGAACAAATTAATCTTGACTCTAACTGAAAAAGACTAAGTTAAATAACAGAAAAACAGTAACTAAGTTCCAACAGTTCCCCCTTTAACCTGAAAACTATCAAGCTTCGGTTTACAATTAGCGTTTGAACTCTTCCATGATGGCAATACCCATCGACCTCCTCAAATTTTGGAACTTGAAACATCTGAGGGAATTTGTGAAAATATCTGCCAATTGATCTTTACTAAGACAGAACTTCAGCTCAATTGATTCGGTTTTGCAAAGATCCCTTAAAAAATAGTACTTAACATCGATGTGTTTGCTTCTCCCATGTAGCACCGGGTTCTTAGACAACTTGATGGCAGAATTGTTGTCACAAAAAATTATAGTAGCTCTACGTGGTTTGCACCGTAACTCTTTAAGAATTCTTCTTAGCCAAATTACTTGACAGGCACATGCTGCAGTAGCCACAAATTCTAGTTTAATACTTGACAGAGTGACAATGGGCTGTTTCTTTGAAGACCATAAAACAGGCAATGTTCCAAGCATAAACACATAACCAGAAGTACTCCTTCCATCTAAATCCCCTGCATAATCATTGTCGTTGAAGCCAATCAAATCTAATTTCTCATTCTTTTTGCAGAACAACCCAAAATCCTTAGTTCCTTGCAAGTATCGAAGGATCCTCTTAGCAGCAAGCATATGCATTGTGGTTGGGTTCTCCATATATTTGCATATGAGACTCACTGCATACGTAATGTCTGGCCTTGTAGCAGTTAAGTACATCAAGCTGCTGACTATTTGCTTATACATTGTGATGTCCACTTTCTCCACTTCTTCATCTTTATGTAATTTCAGACCAAACTCAGCCAGAGTAACCGTGGAATTACAATCCTTCATCTTGAACCTATTCAGTATTTCCCCCACATACTTCTTTTGAGAGACAAAGATTCCATCGTTAAATTGCACAACCTCTAAGCCAAGGAAGTAATGTATTTTACCAAGATCGGTCATTTCAAACTCTTTCATTATGGTTTTCTTGAATTCATTAAACATAGCACCATCCTTCCTGGTAAATATAAGATCATCAACATATAGACAAATAATGAGCAATTTACCTCGGTCTCCAATATTGACAAACAAAGTATGCTCATAAGGACATTTCTAGAAACCTACTTTGACAAAGTAAGTCTCAATATGACTATACCAAGCTCATGGAGCTTCTTTTAGTCCATAAAGAGCCTTTTTTAAGTCATAAACTTTATGCTCATTTCCAACCTTTACATAACCAGGTGGTTGTTCAGTAAATACCTCTTCTTCCAAGCTTCCATGCAAGAATGCCGATTTAACGTCCAACTGGAAAATAGGCCAAGAATTTTGTGCTGCTATAGCAATCGCCAATCTGATGGTGTCATGCTTTGCAACAGGAGCAAAAGCTTCTGCATAATCAACTCCATACTGCTGCTTATATCCCTTTGCCATTAGCCTTGCATTGTACTTGTCGACTTCTCCGTTATCTTTCAGTTTTGTTTTATAGACCCACTTGACATCAATTGTCTTATGGCCTTTGGGAAGGTCAGTTAGTTCCCAAGTGTCATTCTTTTCAATGGATTCAAACTCAGCATCCATCGCATTCTTCAATTTTGCTTCTTTCACTGCACTTTCAAATGTTGTAGGGTCACAATATGCAAATAAGGCAAAGTAAGTGACATCCTCAGACTCATGAAGTCCTGTTACTTTATAGTCATGCATCCAAGCTAGCCTTTCTCAAGCATGCCGAAGTGATTGAGCTACTGCATCGGTAGCATCTGTTTCTTCCTCCTCTTCTGTTTCTGGATTTTTAGGACCAAAAACTACAGCACCTATTTCTGGATTTTCTGGAGAGTTCTTAAGTGCAGGAAGAGCTTCTTCAATATCATTGTCAGGTAGCACTTGATCAGGTTGTTCAGGTTGTTGCCTAGTCTCATCCCACACACTTTCTTCATTAAAAACAACATCTCTGCTCATCACTACTATCAAGGGATTAAACAATCTACAAGTCTTGGATGTGTCACTAACACCCAAGAATGCACATTTTCCCCTTTATCATCAAGCTTTTTTCGTTTCTGGTTTCGGACATGTGCGTAAGCTATGCAACCAAAAATTCTAAAATGCTCAACACTTGGCCTTCGTCCACTCCAAGGTTCCTCTAGTGTCATATTCAGAACTACAAAAGTAAGGCATCTGTTCAGGATGTGTAAACTCCTGTTCACAGCTTCTGGCCAGAATGTTTTCGAAAACCTTCCTCTGGCCAGTGTCATATTGAGAATGGTTCTGTTCTTCCTTTCTGAAACACCATTTTGCTGTGATGTGTATGCTGCTGTTAGTTCTCTGCAAATGCCCTGGACTACACAAAATGCTTCAAATTCTTTTAAGCAATATTCACTGCCTCGTTTAGTTTGAAGAGTCTTAATGGATTTTCATGTCTCATTCTCTACATGGGCCTTGGAGCTTTTAAATGCAGCAATAGCTTGTGACTTTTCCTGTAAAAAGTACACCCAAATTTTTCGAGAAAGTCATTAGTGAAGGTCATAAAGTATCATTTACTCCATTAGAAATTAAATTAATTGGTCTGCAAATGTCAGAATGAACCAACTCCAAAACACATTTTGCACTCCATGACTTTCCTTGAGGGAATTGAGAACGATGTTGTTTGCTAACAACACATTCTTCACATATCTTAGAAGGACCAACAATTTGATGAAGCCCAAAAACCATGTTTTTCTGATAGAGAGTTTTCAGTCCTCCAAAACACAAGTGACCATAATGACAATGCCACAACCATGAAGGTTCCCTTGCTTCAGCCATCAAACAAGATTGAACACCTTCAATCTTCAACAGATACGACCTATTTGAACTTTTTTTCACAATAGTAATAGCTTATTTAACAGGATCATAAATCTCACAAACACCATTCTGAAGTGTAATAATATACCCTTTCTCTCCCAATTGATCCGCACTTAACAAATTATCTTTAAGTTAGGAATATAGAGAACATTCGAAATTGTTTTAACAAAACCATTCTGAGTTCTGATCCTAACATCACCTTTACCCGTTGCTTTTACAGTTGAACAATCACCAAAACTCACAGTAGAACGGAAATCTTCATTTAAGGTAGAAAACAATGACTTACTTCTGTACATGTGGTTACTACATCTTGTATGCACATACCAGAATTGAGATACAGGTTCATTCCCATCATGGACAACCATCAACAAAGTTATCCCATTTCGTATGAACTAGGTTTTCTTTTTAATGTTCTTGCATTCCTTTTTACATGATACTCCCATATGGACTTTGTGACTAGAGCCTAAGTCGTGCCTGAAGGCTGTTAGTCCCTTCTAAGGGACAAAGTGCATAGCGCCCGTCCCATGGTCGTACTTAAAGACCTTAAGCTCCTTCTGGGGAGTACAGACCATGATGGCCGGCTCGGGGTCATGTTGTTGGACCGCCGGCCCCCTTTAGGGGCTAGAGTCATTGCAACTGACCTAGAGTCTATGTTTAAGGACCTTTAGCCTTCGTTGGGGCTAGAGGTATAGCGACTGATCCTAAGGCCATGTTTAGAGACCCTTAGCCCTATTTGGAGCTAAAAGTGTAGCGCTTGGCACTAAGACGGAGCTTAAGGACCCTTGGCCCTCATTGGGGCTAAAGGTGTAGTGACCGACCCTAAGGCCATGCTTAAGAATCCTTAGCCCCCATTGGGGCTAAAAGTATATTGCCCGACCCAGATACCGAGCTTAAGGATCCCTAGCCTCCATTGGAGGTAGAGGTGCAACACCCGACCCTAAGGCCGAGCTCAAGGACCCTTAGCCCCAATAAGGGCTAAAGGTGTAGCGACTGGTCATGAGGAAGTGCTTAAGGAGCCTTAGCCCCCATTGGAGCTAAGGCTACTGGCACCCGACCCTGAGGCCGAGCTTAAGGACCCTTAGCCCCCAGTGGGGCTAAAGGTGTAGCGACCGACCCTAAGCCCGCACTTAACAGCTTTTAGCCCCCATTAGGGCTAAAGGTGTAGCGCCCAGTCCTAAGGTCGAGTTTAAGGACCCTTAGCCCCCATTTGGGCTAAAGGTACAGCGACAGGCCCTGAGGCAACGCTTAAGGACTCTTAGCACCCATGGAGCTAAAGGTATAGCGACTAGCCTGTCGCCCGTGCCGTCGAATCCTTGGCCTTCTCTAACCCGTCACCTAAATGGTGAGCTCCTAAGAAGAGCGATCAAGTCCTTAGTCTTCAGTTAGTTGCATAGCACTACAGTGCCACGTGTCGAGGGCTGAGTAGTGTTTCTTTTCCTTAAGCGCCTGGTGAGGAGCGCCTTCCCTCTTCCTCCTCTACTTCACCTGTGTAAGCCAAGTAGGGTTCTTTGGGGGCCTTATTTCATCTTGCCCTCAAATCCTCGCCTGGAGAGAGAAGCACATTTCTAAAGAGATGAGATCGGCCTCTTCTTCCCAATTCTCTTTCAATTTTACTGTAGCAACTTCAACCCTCTCTCTTGAATCTTCATTGGGTTCAAGTGTTTCTTCAATCCTTCCCTTTGAATCTTTAAAGGTTTCATGCATGCCTTCAACGTCGTCTTCAACACCATCTTCAACTACCTCATCTTTCGCAGGTACGCTTTTCGTGCCTCCTTTGAGGGTTGTTACTGTATTATGTTTGTATGATCATGTCTTCGTCCTATTCATCGAGTAGGGGTGTTCCTGATGGGTTGGCCGACCCCCAAATAGTGGGCTGCCATCCTCAGTTTCCAAGCCTCCCGACCTTAATTGAAGGGTGGTCACGCACGTTCCCCCAAAGAATCAATTTGGGGAACATAAGAAGATCCCTTATGTGGTGCCGATCTTTGCACACGACACCCCCTTGTGGTGTAGCTATGAATACTCCTCTACTCCTAATATCCTCAGCATTGAGGAGGATGTTGTCTATCCATAGGAAATTGATGTGGCAATTAATCGTATGCATGACTTTCAGGAGTGCAGGATGGCCAAGAGCAGGATGACCACCCATCTAAGGAGTCCTGACGAGTTATTGGCCAAGGGAACTTCTAAAGGTAATCTTCACTCTTCATCTGGATCCCATGGGTCGAGCGTAGAGGTTGGATCTACTAGCACTAGCTCTTCCTCGGAGGGGGAAACAAGTGGCTCATGAAGGGTCGTACTCAAGAAGAGAAGCCGTGCTCGGGAGGAGCCGGCCCGCAAAGTTGTGGCTGAGGGGACGATCTTCCCAGGAGCTCCCAAGCATTCGGATATCCAGGACGAGCCGAGCACCCGCTCTCCCAACCCCAAGGTTGTGGCTTCCCTAAGGAGGCCAGTGCTAGAGGAGAAGTATCTCCTGCACGTAGGGTACAGATTTATAATCCGCGAGGCAGACACTACAGTAAATAAGCCACCCCCTAAATGCATAGCGATTTACCGGACGGCCTTTTCCTACGACATGAGGTTTCCGCTCCGCCCAGTGATCGTGGACATCTTGAATAAGTATGAACTGGTGCCTGTATAGATTGTACGCATGTCTTGGCATAACATATGTTCTGTTATCACGACATGCGAGTTGCACGGGTCAACTTGCATAGGCCGCGCTTTGGGATTGGTCCATATGGTCCAAAGGGCTCCTAGTGCGACCGGGGACCTTGGGTGGTATTGTCTCAACAATCGGCCATCGAAAAGAAGTCCAAAGTAAGTTAAACATTGGAAATACGACTTTCTTTTCGTATGCCGGAAAACGGGTTGGAGAGATCTTTCCGATTGGAATGACGACAAGCCGATCTAGAGTCCTTTTGAGGAGCTAACCAAGGCCGAGATGAAGACAGTCCGCTACTTCCACTACTTCATTCACAAGGATGATTACCGTAGGCCGATCCCCTTTTTTATGGCACGGGTAGTGGAGTCCAAGAAAGGGCCTGAGTGAAAACGGAGCAAATCTAGTGATAGGGAGCCCTTGAATTGGTCCTAGGCTAAAATTTTTGCAATGATTTCTTTCTGGCTGCTGCGAGCCTCCTTATTCTTAGAAATTATTTTAAGGGTACTTTACGTCCCTCTTATATGTTGCCTTTTCCCTTTGGGTCTGGCCTGACTCTCTTTTGTTTCGTGCAGAAAAAGTGCGGGAGAAGCTGTCACCCTTAAGACCAGGTAAGCCACCGCAGAGAAGATCGCGACTGAAAATAAGCGTCTCCGCAAGGAAGAGAGGCGCAGGCGTATCGAAATGCAAGCAAAGAAGTTTTGACACTGACCCTTCAGCTATCTTTCCTTATAGCCTTTTTTGAGTAAAGAATGTTAACCTATTTTTCCTTTTTGCAGGCACTATCATTAGCACCATGCAGTAAAAGCCTCTCGTGGTGTCACTGAACCTTTCTCACGTGGGTTCTGGTAAGAGCCCACGTGCCGAGGACGGGCGGGATGTGACTGTGGCGTCCGCTTCTCCCCTTGAGGGCCGGGGCTATTCCGTCAAAGGGTAAAGGAGCCGAGGAGTCGGACCACCCTTGCCTGTCTGGAGACAGCTTGGTATTTAATGAGGTACGGGGGTCTCCCTCTGCCCGGGGGTCATGGTGTAGCCAGCAGGTCGCGCCACTATCTGTGGGTGAGCCCTCAGTGAATACCCAAGTTCTAGCCGTGAATTTCTTAGCAGCCAACACCTCCGCTTAGCGCGCCTTGGTAGAGAAGTTGGCCAAGTCACGGTCATTAGCCCTAGCGGAGCCGTCCACAGTTAATGAAGAACAGGAGGCCATTATTGAGGTGCAGTTAAGTCTATGTCGTCTATGTTGTTTATTGTTGTCCTTCCACAGCTGATCGTGTCGGGTGTTCTCCTGGCCTTTGCTCGCGCATTGAAGGTGGCGAGGTCTAGGCTGTCCGTTTCTACCCTGGATAAGCAGATCTGGGACCTTAAGAGTTCTGATGCTCTTTTGCAGGGGCAAATTGGCAACCTTCAATCAAAGTGCTAAAGATCGAAAGAGGTGGCGGCTAAGTACAAGCACCGCTTGGAGAAGTTAGAGAAGGACAAGGAGGCCCTGGAGGTCAAAAAGAAAGACCTGCGGCGCCAACTGGAGGAAGCCTGCTCTAAGGCCATGACCGAAGAGGAGAAGTCAAGGAAAGCCGAGGACCAGTGCTATAAGTAGGGATGCAAGCAGAGTGCCGAGTTCTTTCGAGAGCTCTTGGTGACTTTGGTACTTGATGTGTTCCGCATAGAAGGCTACTTTGATGCGTATGTTCAGTATGTGGAGGATCATCGTCTTGCCCAGGTCGAGGGGCGAAACCCCGAGCTGGTGGAGTTCAACCCACCTACAATAGAGGAGGATGGCCTCGACGAGAAGGAGACTGCACCTTTGGACGGCGAGGCTGGGTCCCCTGGTGACGAGGAAAATGAAGTCGCTGAGGCTAGGAGGCCGGGTCTCCAGCGCGTGCCACGACCTCTGTGCAACGAAGTACGAAGCCTCCGACATTGATGGGAGGGAGTTTAACAACACGATCATAGAGGTGTGTAATGCGGAGCTTGTAGAGTGCCTTACGACGGAGGGCATCTCTTCGGACTGAGGCTAGGAGGCATAACGCTTCTCGGGGCGTAGCGTTGTTCAGCTCTTCCTAGAACGTGGTAAAGTGGTGGGTGTAAAGTGCGACTTCAACTGGCTGCACAACTTCCGATCTGTACGCTAACATGAATAGCATTTCTCCTGTTGCGGTCTTTTCGATTGTCCTCAACGACCACAGGATGCCATGTAGCTCATCGGCCCATTTGCCTTTAGCCTCATCTAGCTTCTTCTGCAAGCCATGAAGGATAACCTTGTTGGCAGCCTCAGCTTAGTTGTTGTGTGAGGATGAACAACGGGGATGAACTGGGCTTGGCACCTGAGGGTACTTAGGTAATCTGTGACTTTGGTGGTGTCAAACTGCCGCCCGTTGTCCAAAATCATTGTGCGGGGGATGCCAAAGCACATGATAATGTTCTTCTAGATAAACTTTCGAACTTCGGCCGTAGTGATGGAGGCAACAACCTTGGCTTCTATCCACTTGGTAAAGTAATCCACTACAACAAAAAGGTACTTGCGTTAACCCATGGGTTTGGGGAAAGGTCCAAGTATGTCCATGCCCTAAGTAGCAAATGGTAAGGGGCTGACAATGGGTGTCAGGGAGTGGTGGGTAGTTGTTGAAATAGGGCAAACTTCTGACACTTGTTGCAAGTGCGAACTAAGTTCATTGTGCCTTCTCGCAGGCTCGACCTGCAGTAACTGGTACATGTTGTCGTAACTGTAAGGGCGTGGCCCCTAATGTGGAAACTATACACCCTCTCGTGCAGCTCCTCTATTATCTTCTTTCCTATTTCTGAGATTACGCAGCGCAGGAATGCGAAAGATCGCTGATATAGGATCCCATCGTATAGTATAAACCAATTCGCCTGTCTCTTTATGTGGTCGGCCTCCTTATTGTCTGGAGGTAGCATGTCGTCAGCCAAGTATGCGCGTATGGGGTCCATCCAGGTTGAGCTCCTGTCTAGCTAGAGTACTTGTTGAGGGTCAATACTTCGCTTTGTCAAGGTCTCCCATTGGAAGTGTTTTGGCTTCCCGCCCTCAGAAGAGCTAGCTAGCTTGGACAACGCGTCGGCTTGCTGATTCCGGGACCATGGTATATGGGTGATTAAGAAGTGCTTTAGCAACTTGGTGGCTTCGTGTACCCGATGGACATAGGCTGCCATGGTATCGTCCTTCGCTTCATGCTCCCCATTGAGTTGGCCAATTATGAGCTGAGAGTTCGAAAATGCTAGGACCGAGTCAGCCCCAGCGGTGTAGCACAACTCTACTCTTGCTATCAACACCTCATATTCAGCCTCGTTGTTCGATGCCTTGAACATGAACTTCAAGGCGTGCTTATGCCGTTCCCCTCAGGGGCTATCAATAATTAGGCCGGCCCCACTCCCGTTCTTGGTGGACGAGCCATCTACGTAAAGGTTCCAAGAAGAAGGGAAGGGGCCACTATCCGCAACGGTGTTGGCACTCTTGGCCAGGAAGTTTGCCAGAGCCTGAGCTTTAATGGCCCGCCGAGTCACAGCTCCCCTGCCCACTTTAGGAGCCGTCCGAAAGCATCCAGCCTTTGAAGAACATTTTTCAGAGGTTGGTCGGTGAGGGCGGTCACTTCATGTGCCTCAAGGTAAGGCCATAATTTTTGGCTAGCCATCACCAGTGTGTAAGCAAACTTTTTTATCAGAGGATAATTCACCTTGGCCCTCGTCAGGGCGTGGCTTACATAATAAACCAGGATCTATTCCTTGGCTCTTTCCACCACCGAAACCGTGCTTATGGCCTGTTTTGAAATGGCCAAGTAGAGGATGAGTGTTTCTCCTAGGAGAGGACTAGCCATCTTGGGTAGATCAGCCAAGTATGTCTTCAGCGCTTGGAACGCTTTGTCGGCTTCTTCGTCCCAAATGAAATTGGCGCGCCTCCATAGGTCGCAGAAGAAAGGCTAGCATTTGCCGATGGATGAGGACATGAATTGTCCCAGGCCCGTAATACATCCAGTCAGTCGTTGGACCTCTTTAATGTTACGCGGTGGCTTCATATCCAATATGGCCTGGATTTTGTCCGGATTAGCTTCTATCCCCCGGCTGCTGATCATGAATCCAAGGAATTTGCTTGATCTGACTCCACACACCCATTTCTTTGGGTTGAGTTTCATCCTAAACGCTCGAAGGATATCGAACATATTCCGCAGGTCCTGGCCATGTCAAGCAAGCTCTTCACTATCATGTTATCTACGTAAACTTCCATGGTCCAGCTGATGAGTGGCTCGAACAACTTATTCACTAGTTGTTGGTAAGTGGCCCCTGCATTCTTCAACTTGAAGGCCATTATCTTATAGCAATGCAGATCTCGGTCGATTATAAACGCGATCTTCTCTTGGTGTTTGGGGCACAGGGGTATCTGGTGATACCTGAGAAGGCATCCATGAAATTTAGTAGGGCATGCCCGGCCGTTGTATCCACTAACTTATCAATCTTTGTGAGGGGGCTGCTGTCTTTTAGGCAGGCTTTGTTCAAGTCAGTGAAATCTACGCACATCCTCCAAGTCCAATTAGGCTTTTTAACTAGGATGACATTTGAGATCCACTCTGAGTACTGACATTCTATGATGAAACCCGCTTCAAGCAGCTTCTGTACCTCCACGATGGCCGCTGCGGCCCTTTCAGGGCCAATGTGTCGCTTCTTCTGGATAATGGGTTTGTGACTGGGATCTACGTTCAGCCTGTGTCTCATGATGGTAGGGTTAATACCAGGCATCTTTTCGGGGCTGAAGGCGAAGACATCACAGTAATCTTGTAAGAGTGTGTCCAAGGAGTGTCGGGTAGGGGCCTCCATCTCTTTACCCAACTGGATCGTGCGGTTGGGATGGCCCTGTTCGAGTGGGATTTGTTCAACGCCATTCGCAGCCTCAGGGCGAGGTCGCTCTGGTTCAGCCAAAGTCAGCGTATGTATAACTAAGGCTTCGACGGCAGGAGGAGGTGGTCTGACCCGTGGCTTTTTGTCTGGTGGTGGGGTCCTGGCGGGCCCTCATCCGGCCGTCCATCCGTTCTACCAGCGGCCGGATGCTAACGAGATAGCATTCCCGGGCCGTCTGCTGATCTCCTTGTATTGTGCCTACGCTTGCATCATCAACCTCAAACTGAAGCCGGAGCAAGTATGGGGCGATAACGGCCTTTACTTTGTGCAGAGTAGGTCGCCTTAGGTTAACATTATCGGCTGTGGGCACATCGACAATCAAGAAGTCTACCTCCAGAGTACTTGCTTTAGCCTTATCACCAAAGCGTAGGGGGAGAAGGATCATCCCGTCGGGTTCACCCCTTATCCTCCAAATCCCAAGATGGGATGTACCAAGGGAGCAATCTCCCTCCTTGGATATTTCAGTTTCTTCAAGCCATCCCAAGTGATGATGTCTACAGAGCTCCCCGTGTCAACAAGAATTCTTCGTATAATGGCGCTTGCCACCTTCATTTCGACGACCAGCAGATCATTGTCTGGGGAGGTGAAGCATGGGCCTTCTCCCCTACCAAACACCATTATGGGCCCTGTAACTCAGCTGCCTTGCTCAGCCGTGAGAACCTGCTGCGCTCCTCGAAGCTGGGCCTTCTAGGCGAACCTAGTCATGCTTTTGCATATCTACCGGCAATAGTGGCCATTACTTACATGAAGCATTCTTCGTCTTGAGGCTCAGGCTGCTTGGGTTCGCGCTCCGCTCGAAGGAAGCGCGGACCTCTCTTCAAACACCGGTTGATCTGACCCTTATCCACCATCTCATGAACTCCTGGCATTCGGCGGTCGCGTGCCCATTCTGCTCATGGAACTCATAGTATTTCCACACATTGTGGGGTTTTGGTACTAGGGTCATCGGGGGCAAACTTTTTAGTATAGGGTACCCCCTTACTTCCGTGAGGATGCTCCAAGGGTCCGTGGTGAACCAAGGTCGATGCCCTCAAGCCGCGGTCTCCTGTCTCATTGGCCATGGTTCCTATCGACGGGAACCTTGGCCTTCTTGGGAGCATTCGCGCCTTCGGCGCAGATCTCGATGGCACGGATGAAGTTGGAGGCTTTTCTCAGTGCCCTCACTAGAGTGGTCTCCTTTTGCTCGGCTAAACATAACTTGAACCGTTTTCTCTTCAATCCATTCAAGACTGAAGTGTATGCCACCCCGTCCTCCAGGCCAAGAATCAAGACCGCCTCTTGGTGGAAGCACTTGACGAGGTTTACCAAGGACTCCTCCGGCCCCTATTTGATCTTGGAGAGGTGGATGCTGGTTCATCTCTCCTTGCGGTTTGTGATAAATTGGCTAACAAACCTATCCGCCAGGTCTTAGAAACATAAGATGCTTCCCGGTGCCAAGCCGTTGAACTAGGACTGTACTACTCCCTTCAAGGTAGCGAGAAAGAATCTGCAGTACATGGCATCGTTGACTTCTTGGACGTACATCTGTGCCTTGTACACCCCTAAGTGCCCCTCCGAGTCAGTGGTCCAATCATATAGGTCTACGGTAGGCATCTTCACTTTCTCATAGTGCGGAGCATTGACGATATCTGCGCTAAAAAGAGTGGAAAAAGGAACGGGCCCCATTCAAGCGGTTGTGCTGAAAACCTTAATGAGAATCTCTGAGCGCCTTTCTACCTCCATCGGTGACACACTTCTTTAGGTAAGACCAACCCTTAGAGCCCCGGGCAGAGTCTGGTCATGCTGGCGAGGCCGCTACTCACGCCTGTCTCGAGGGGGACTGCGCGTACGTTCGCGGTCGGAGTGACGCTTTGGGGTTCGTCGTAATTGAGGCTTCCCCTCGAGGCCTTGAGGTCTGCTCCTCGAACCAGATGGTTTCTCGGGAGTGTGTTGCATGCAGTGTCCAGACCGTGGTTGACCTTGCCGACCGTCTATGGATCGGACAGTGGCTATGTAGGGCGCCGACCCCAACGGACTGGTCACGGTTCTCTCCCCGCGATCGACCGTTTCTATCAGTGTGAGGGGCCTTTCTTATTCCCTCACTATCGCGATGGGACACCATAAGGGAGTGTCTATGGGAGGGCTCGCAAGCCCTGGTAGGCACATACTCGAAACGGAGAAGAGGCCTCATGGAGCTCGCGGCCTCCACTGCTGTCTTTACTTGTTCCGAAACTTGTTACATGATGGTATCGGTCATACTGGACATAAAGTTCTTAAGTGGGTCCACTGTGACATAGGCCTCCCGCCCAGCCGGGTATTGACCCACTGAATAGGGATATGCCCAGGAGCTCTCTGAGGCATCCTCGGCCTTAGGGGGTGCCGTGGCTTCCATTGCGGGCACTTTATCTCTCCTGGCCCGGGCTCGTGTAGCTTCACTAACCACCATCATTCATCGGTCTCTCCCTACAGACAGTGCCAAATCTCTTTCCGGAACTTCCCGAGCGCTGCTGGAGATGACGTGGGATGAAAGAGCGATCTTACATGATGGCACGTGCAAAGCAGCTGGCAGTCCTTCCCTCGAATGCCGAACCTGCAAAAAAAGCACCCCCGGGTTATAGTCCACGGAACGTCTCTCTGACGATTAAGTTAAAGGAGGGTCTCAGTGAGAGATAAAAGCAGCAAAGATAGAGAATATAAGGAGCATGAGAAATTGTGCCAGAGTGTGAATCCTTTTTCCGTGGTAGGTAGGTAAGTATTTATAACTTCTGTAGCAAGGGGTAAAATGGGAAATTTGCGCTGGAGACCCCCCAAATGGGCTGCTGGGCTGCTCGCTCCACTTGGGCCTTTGATTGGAGCCCTAAGGATCCCGCTAGGGCCCAATAGGCCTAAATGGGCTTGAACCATGATTGGGAACGTGTGGGCCTTCCCAGGAAAATCATATTTTCTGATCATTATTCTTGCCTTCTTTGATTACTACGGTTCTTTTTCTTGGTGATGTGCAGCAGCTAATGTACGAAGAGCCTTTAGATATTGGAGCTAATTACCCCATTGTATGGAAAGGACTAGCCTTTTGGGGGGGGAGGGTGTTTGGATAAAGGGCAAGCATTTGAAACATCACTGAGACTTGACTCTCTTGTTCATTTGATCTTATTGGGTTGTGATCTTATTGAGTTATGTTTTTCAAGTTATGCTTGGGTTCGATAGCTAGAATTGAAGAGTCAAGTTCACTGAGTCAAGTTGAAGTGTCAATTTGAGTATTAGAACTTGAAGTACCGACACTTTAGATTTGTGTAATCATCCCTCCTAATGAAATTGATGGTCAATCGTAGAATTGGAGAACTATAGCCAACGACGAAGCTTGTTGAGGCCCAAGCTCGTTAAAAATACTTGTGTTGTGTCGACATTTACCTTTCAACATTTATATTTCAATTATGTTTTGGTTTTGATCACCGAACCCCTCTAGGATGATTCTATAAACTATAAGTCTTCAATATATAGTTCAACGTTCATGCTTGCATGTATGAGCCAGCAATGCAAAAATAGTTGCCCCATATAAGTAATTAAATATGAAGTCATGCCTTTACGTTGGGAAATTATTTTATTTATTATCAATTTAGAAAACTTGTTTAGGCCAATAGGTATTGCTCTAATGATCAGGACTCAGCCTAATAACTAGGATTCGTTTTTTAATAAACTTTTCGTGAGTATTTATCATCGTTCATCATAATTGAATAATTATTAGCACTGATTGGTACTTAGTTATATTAGTTACTTTTAGTATATTAATCTACAACCTTTGTCATTAATAATCAACAATAAGCTATTTACGATAAAGTAAAAAGAATAGGTTCTAAAAACTAACATCGTGACAGAGCAAAGTGTTATTTATGGTTTGTTATGACCAATCATATGATTATTGTATCACTTGTTGAGACTTATAAGTGGCCCACCCTCGAACCAATAATTTTCAAATTTAACGTTAACGGCTACTTTGATGTATGGAGGATGTTTGTGGCAAACTATCAGTAGCCACCCAGCCGAACTTTTTGCTCCAAAGTGGGGATGAATATGGAGGCCTGCCAAAGCGTTTAAACAAATCCAATTCTTTTCGTCGTAATGCTAGCACAAAGTTCCAACACGGCTTGGAGTACCCACAAAAGTTGAAACAAGTCCTCAGGGATTTAATTCGTTATGGAGGAATTGTATCAAGCTAATTCTAGGACCAAGAAGATGTCTAAAAAGCAACACTCAATGGCTCTATTAATAAAGAGCACGGGTATTAAATAGCTGTGAGCTTTCTACAACAAAAAGCGCACTTGCTGCCGGTGGAAAACAGAGTTCTAAAAATAAAAGACCTTTGAATTTTTGATCAAATTTAGAAAACACCCCTCAACTTTAAGGTTCCGTTGGGCCCTTAGAAAATTTGATGGAAAGAAAAGTTGAAGAAAAAAAATGTGAAGGAAAAAAAAGTGGGAAGAAAATGAGTTTTTTTCTCTTATTTGGATCAAGAAAAAAATACAAGAATTTGGATGAGAAATTTAAATGTTGATGAACTACTTAAATCATTCTGATGCCATCTAAACAATACAAGGTTGGAGAATGTTGGAAATTTTCCTCAAACTTTCCTCACAATTTTATGAGGAAAATTTTGTCACTTGTTTCTAACAATTTTTCCATCAAACTTTCCTCCATATTTTTTTCTTTGTAATTTTCTCTAAATCAAACACAAGAAAAAAAGTAACTTTCCTAAATTTTTTTCTTTCCACCAAATTTTTCAAGGTCCAAACAGAGCCTAAAATTGAGATAAATACTCTTTGACTTATTTAAGTTATTTTTTAATATTTACACTAATTGATGACATGTTTTTATGTAAATGATGTGGCAAAATTAGGAAGAAAAAGAAAAGCCACATAAGCACATTGTTTTTTTATAGGAACATAAGTGCATTACTGCATGTATAAAAAAATACAAATTGATAGAAAAAAATTATATATATTACTTTTTCTTGAGTGACACTTTCTAATTTTTTTTTTTTTGAAAAATAATAATCTTACATTAGCTCATAGCTTGTGAAACTATTTATTATTAACATCAACTTGACTACCTCATAATCATTTATTACGAGGATCTTACCCAAAAATTTACACATTTTAATTTATGAAATATTTTACTATTTATAGAACATTTTTTTGTAATGTAACATAAATAAATTTATACTTTTGTAAGTCACCTGCGAATTCAAACAGGCATTTTCATCAATTTTTGTTTCTTTGGTCCATTTGACAAGTTCATGCTCTGATACTTGAATAAAGAAACATGATTACCATAACAATCAATTTTTTTTTCTCTTTTTTGCTATGTAATTATTTTCAAAAGTTGGTTTAGATAATTAAATTTTGGCCCCTTCATTTTTGTGGTTCAAGTTTGAGGAAATGTTTGTTTAATACATTAAATTATTGTGAGATGCTCTAACGTTTTTTTAATACATTAAATTATTGTGCTTATGTGGCATTCATTTTTTCGTAATCTTGCCACATCATTTAGGTAAACACATGTCATAAATTAATATAAGTCAAAGGGTATTTACCGTACTTTTAATATTGGCGGGCATTTTCTTACTTTAAACAAAAGTTCATGGGTGTTTTACTTTTAGAGCTTGTGGAAAACATAATGAGGATAAGATCTTTGTCAAATAGTTAAGATTCGATCTCCCCTCTTTCCTGATATTATTTTGTACTATTTTCATGATTCATCTAAGCACCAACAACAAACTAGCCATATATTACGGGCTGCATTTCCGGAGAGTTCTAGAATATTTCGGAATCTTCCAAAATGGTCTGGAGCCTTCTGGAATACACTATAACATTTTAGGAGCTTCTGAGCACTCTAGAGTCATCTAGACTGTTCTAAAACCTTCTGGAGCACTACAGAATCGTCTAGACTATTCTAGAAGCTTCTAAAGTATCTAAGACCTTGTAAAGGTCGTAGAACCATCTAGACTATACTAGAATATTTTAAACTACTCTCTAGAATATTCTACATCTAATATATTTATATAGAATATTCTGAAAGTGTAATAATAATCGTGCGATTGAATAGATCTCTATCGTCCAATGAGGAGGTGGATGTGTATATAAACCCCAAGGGGGCTCATTTGTAACCAAGTCATTGAAAGCATTCTAAAGTAGTAAAGTGTAATACAAGGTATTCTTCCAAACTCTCTAAGTTGTCTTGGTGTACTTGCTTACTTAGCTTTTCACCAGTCTAAGTCAAGTATCCTTAAGACTTACTAGAAGCAAAGCAAGGGGCTCCAAGCACAGTTTGTTAGGTTACAGGGGTTTAAGTTTAAGTGAATTATCAACGCATGACACATAGCATTGGTTCAATCAAACTGGAACTCCTAAATGTAATACACTTTATAGGATCCGGATTCAAAGAATTAAAACTTAATACATCTTAATTGGTTCTGAGTCCATAACCTGCTAAATCTGATCTTAGGCCCATTTATAGACCCTATTATTTATTTTTTTTAAAATTAAAATTTTCACAACCTTTGCTCGATTATCTTTTCTAGCTCTTCAAAACACAAATCAATTGGGTTTTGTTTTTGAATCCAAGAAGCCTACAAAATGCTAAAAAGGCAATTCCTATGAACAAAGCAACGCATGGAGACTATTTTTGGACTTATGTGTTTGACCGCATGAATGTATGGGCTTCAGAGCTGGGCTGATCTGCTTCAAACAGAGTTCCTACAGATCTGCAACTTCGTTCTATCTCTTGATATATTTGAGTTACCCAAAACAATAACAGCTGTTGATGTAATAACTTCCGAAATCTACATAAATAATTTTTTTTCATTTTTTTCATTCCTATTATTAGAAAAGTTTGGAAGTATTATTTTAATTGATGTGGGTATCAATTAGCTCAATTAATATATTCTTCTAAAAATATTTCTAGGGAGCTGGATTCCGATTCTGCCTACAACAACATTTGTGTCTCTCTTTACACCTAAAAAATTGTTTTGATAACTTTTTAGCACCTTTAACATTATTATTTTCATCATACTATTTTAAAGGAAAAAAATATAGTTATAAAATATCCTAATTTTGAATATTAAAAAATTTTTGAGAATTAACAATATCAAAAAGATTTCAATAATAAAAGATTCTGATTTTCAAAGATATGTACAACCATAATTTGAAATCTCATGACATTAATATGTTTGACAATAGTTATACCTATTAATAAAGAATTAATTACCTTGAGGGTTGTAACTATGATATTATATTTATGATTTACAAATATTATTGTATCCATCCCAATGACAATGATCAAAAATTTCAATTAAAGAATAAAACACTCATAATTTAAAGTAAAAAATAGTTATATATATAAATCTCATGTATTGTGTGGATCCTTGATGCTAGTCTCACTTTGTCTGTGCGCATGTGTGTGTGTATATATATATATATAAGAACAAAACAAACTTTCATAATCTTTTGACAGGCACCGCTCTCAAAAATTTTTTAAATAACTAATATTTTTTATGAAAATTTAAGTTAGTTCACACACACACACACACACACACACGCACATATATATATATATATATATATATATATATATATATATATAATATATATATATATAAAATTTAAGTTAGTTCATATATATATATATATAATATATATATATATATATATATATATATATATGTGTGTGTGTGTGTAGGAGTCCCTTATCGGATAACTGATAGGAGAGTTTTGGGTTTATAAGTGGTGGCATTGCACACTCATCAGACCGACCTTTTGGGAAGAAAATAATGGCCCCGTGATAAGTGCTATTAGAGCCAATTAGACCAGACTCGAATGTCTCGCAAAGCGATCCGACGGGTGGGGTAGGCAGAGGGCCCCATATGTGACGAGGGCGCTGCAGTATTGGGTAGGGAAGAATCTCACGGATAAGAGTCCTACATTGGACAAGTGATGGGAGGGTCATGGGCTTATGAGCGGTGGTTGCATACCCCATCAGACCGGTCTTTTAGGGAGAGAGCAATGGCCATGATATATGTGTGTGTGTATTAAAACAAAAGAAAACCTCCTAATCTCTTGACACATGTCATTCTCACAGATTTTTAAAAAATTAATATGTTTTATTTTGTAAAAATTAAAATTTAGTCTCTCGAATTAATGCCATAATTAATATTATTTCAGAATTTTGGATAAAATTATTTGACTTTTTAAAATTATGTTCATGTAATATTATATTCTGCCGAGTATCTCAAAAAAATGTTATTCCAGTGAAACATTCAATAATTTTAAAAAAATGTCACTTAGATGAATATACATTCTAGGGTGATATTATGTTCGTGCAATATTATATTAGTCACAATATTTTTAAAAAAATAGCTTGTAGTATATGCAATAACCGTGAAGAAACATATCACTTAAATTTACTTTTCTAATGTTATGTTCATATAATATTACGTAGGAGAATACTGCCTTTCTAACAATATGTTCTTATAATATTATATTGGTCCTAGTATCAAGTCAAAATATGTCAAAGTATCGTAGTTATAACAATATGAATTCATATTGCTCCGTGGGAATACAACAACACTTTCTAGTGTACGTTTTGCTTGTGTAGACCTGGGGAGATTCAGACATAAGCAACTTTATCTCTACTAGCATTCCTACCTGTAGAGAAGCTGATTTCAAGATACCCATAAAAAAAGATTTTGCAAAAAAATTTTATAGAAAGAACTAAAGATTGCAACAAGGGATGAATTAAGAAATACTAATAAAACTAGTGACAGTAGTTATGTAAAACATAAGTACAATATAGCAGAGGAAAGTATTATACCTTAATACACAGAGTTAGGCAAGCAATATCTCTTCCCAGACATATATATACTAATTGCATACAAACACGATGTACTAAAAAAATTCAAAAACACAGCACAACCAAATTGTTAGAGAAAAATTGTGAAGTGGGTAAAAAATCTCACATTGAAAAAAAAAAAAAATATAAAGTGGGCAAGAGTCCCATATTGAAAGATTAAGAGGCCTTGAGCATGCTTATAAGCTTGTGAGTTACTCCACCCATTGCCAATTAATTTTAGAATGGAACCTCATTTGACCTTATATATATGACTCGTTGTTGAAAGTCCAATTAATATAAAAATTTAATATGGTATCAGAGCCAGGTTGCTCGGGAAGTTGCCACCGCCCTCCATCGAATCACGCCACGTGTTGGGCCAGAGAGGAGCCCACACGTGAAGGGGTGTGTTAGAGAAAAATTGTGAAGTGGGTAAAAAATCTCACATTGAAAGAGAAAAATATAAAGTGGGCAAGAGTCCCACATTGAAAGATTAAAAGGCCTTGAGCATGCTTACAAGCTTGTGAGTTACTCCACCCATTGCCAATTGATTTTGGGATAGAACCTCTCATGACTTGTATACACTGCTCGGTGGATTAAGGCACGATTTATGAAAAATTTAATGCCTACTGCAACAGAATGACATATAACTCTATGGGAATGAATACCGACATTTGAAATAAAAGTGTTGTAGCAGACTGAAAGAGATCGTCAAACAAGACACACAATCCATGATACACGTCGCCTAACGCTAGTGTAAGGCTAAAGTTACGTTTGCGACATGAAACAGATTAATGAGGTTGTAAAAATAGTTGTATGTTGATTAGGTACATTGCAACACCAAGTTAACCACGTGAATATGTAACCAGGTAAATTAGCGCGGAGATTTTAATGTGACGGTTGTGGTTTATGTATGTCATGTTGTAGTATAATGTTTCATGTCATTTGTTGCAATTCTTTTGCATTCATGTAATAGTATGTTTCCATTATATATATATATATATATATATATATATATATATATATATATATATATATATATATATATATATATATATATATATATATATATATATATATATATATATATATATATATATATGTGTATATATATATATATATATATATATATATATATATATTATATATATATGTATATATGTGTATATATATATATATATATATATATATATATATATATATATATATATATATATGTATATATTATATATATATATATATGTGTATATATATATATATATATATATATATATATATATATATATATATATATATATATATATATATATATATGAGGGTAAGTGCAAAAGATTTAGATAGCTCTTATGCCAAGGGCTCTACTTAAATTATCACCAGCTAAAATAAAAAAAATTCCTACTAGGAGGGGAAAGAAAAATTCATAAACTTCTTATCAAACGAACATGCTTTGGCATCCAATCTGCTGCCATATTGGTTTCACATAATATATGTAAAATGTGCACTGAAAATTGGAAAGCATCAATCTAATGTCTTGGATTAGTGTTCGAGTGTGCTACAGTGCACGTGTAAGCCTATTAATTGCATGTATGACAATCTCGTTATTGCCTTAAACCTCTGGTTACTTGATGTAATCATCCAAGGCTGTCTTGATGCCATCTCGTAGTGCCATAACTTCTGCTACTAAGATGAATGCATGCTCAATGAATCCAGTATCTCCCTTGAGGAAGTTTCCTGTCCAACTACGTCGAGCGAAATGTGTTGCTGGTCCGGTTGGTGATTTGAAGCCGTTACAATTGAGTTTGGTAAATCCTCCTTTAGGTGACCTCCACTCTACAAGACGGGTGGCCTTGAATTCAAGGGGTGTGGATGTAATAGGTGCTAAATGGTAAAGTGGATGGATAGGAGTTTTCCATTCAGCCCAGTTACATTTGGTACGTAACAAGTCCATAAATTGCGAGAAAATCATGCAAGGCCTGAAGTATGGATGTGAAGGAACTACCAAAAGGTGTAGGCCCGCAATCATTTATAAGCAATTGCCAGCTCCTAAACTTTGTTCATCCGGAAACATTGCATGAAAATATGATCACTACTTTCGATATTAGTTTGAGAAGATCAGCATGTCAAATCTAGTGTTACACATCTTCTAAGGAATACCACTAGAAGGTAGAACTTTACGAAAAAGTTGTCATAAGAAAAATTTAATCTTAAGCATAATATCGAGTTTCTAAATATAGTTGTATGCCAAAGGAGGTTGAGAACACACGGTCTCATGAACCATCCCAGCAGTTGACTTGGTAAAAAAATCGTTGTTTCTAGCAAGTCGCTAACTAAATGAATACTGCATATCATTAATAGGAATTGGGATGACTAATATCTTTCTAACAAGGCGCTCAGGTAGTAATTGCGCAAGTCTAGGAAGAGCCAAGTTTTGTCATGAGCAATGACAACACTAACTGTGAGACTAATGTCAAAACACCAGTTGTTCGGCCCATCACCAACTTTACAATGGATTCCTTACTTAAAGAATTCCCGATTATGAAGAAGACACTTTTAAAGCCATGAGTCAAACTATTTGGCTTCACGAGTGAAGAAATTATCTTGCGGACCATACTTGGCTTGGAACTATTTGACCCAAAAATTAAAAGGCTGGGCTTCCAGGATAGTTTTGTCCAAAAGGCCATGTTAAGAGCCCCTATTTTTTTTCTTAAACCTAAACCTCCATACTTTTTAGGTTAACATACTTTGGCCCATGTTATAAGGGGTGAAACTTTCCCATTGTCGGAGTTTTTCTAGAAAAAATCTTTGTTAATTTATCTAGATTACTAGTAATGGTTGCAAGTAACTAAAAACATAGCATGGTTTGGCAAGGCGAGGCTTCCAAGTTGGACTGGATAAGAATTAATCTAGCAGCCCTGGACACAAATTTAGCTTTTCAAGTAGACAACTCTGAATTAGCTTTTTCCACAAGGGTACAAAACAGATCCTTCGATGGTCTCCCTTAGAGAATTGAGCATCCCAAATATTTTCCTAAGGCAATTGTTAAAGAATATTGACAATACCTCGCACATTTAGTTTATAGCAAGTGAGGTATTTTTAGAGAATACCACAAGACTTATGAAAATTAATAAGTTGGCCCAAACAACGACAAAAATTATCCAGCAACTTTTTAATATTCTGACGTGCTTGGGATGTGGTCTTATAAAAAAGTAGACTATTATCAGCGAATAGGTTATAACGAACTTTTTCCAGCTCTAGGAGCAATTTGAATGCCAATCCCAAACTTATGATTAAGAGTCTGCCAATGTAGACGTTGTGCAAGGACATCTATGTATAGGATAAAGATGTACAAAGATAATAAGTCTCCGAGTTTGGAAAAGCCGCAAGCTTCATTGTTAACTATGAGTGAGTAGGAGACTATAGTCACACATTCCTTGATCCAGTCAATCCTTCTTCTATGAAAACTTATCTCAACTAGACAAGTGAATAGGAAGTCTCATTCAACCCTATCATAAGCTTTTTCCATATCTAATTTGAGTGCAATATAACCATTTTGCCTTTTAGTAGCCTGAAATTTATTCATAATTTCATAAGCCACCAAAAGATTATCATGTATAGCACACTAAGGAACAAATTCAATCATTCAAGAACAAATCGCAATCACATTCTATTGACTAGAATCTTTGAAATAATTTTATACATCGTGCTACATAAACTAATTGGACGTAAATGGTTAGTCTGTTATGAGTTATAACTTTAGGAATTAAGGCAATAAACATGTGATTAATTTCTTTAGAATTTTCCCAAAAGAAAAGAAATCCTTGATGGCTAGGCAAAGGTGCTCTTTAATTAAATTCCAATTATGTTGGTAAAAAATTCCGCCAAAGCCATATGGCACTAGAGCTTTATGAGGATCCATTTGGGAAATTATAGCATGAATTCCCTCATCAAGGACCGGCTTAATAAGCTCTATATTCTCTTCTATAGTAACCATAGAAAGAATATTTAAATTCCCCCTAGAGGAAGGGAATTACAAGCTGAGCGAATTAATGTTAAAGTCAGTGATAAGTGTTCTTGTATGGCATCGGCTTCATCTACCCATGCACCATGTTCATTTTTTAGATGAAGTAGAGCACATCAACGCTTTTTCGTAGCAGTTGTTTGATGGAACATTCGGGAGTTGTTAGCGCTATCAAAGACTCATTTCTTCATAGAGAATGTCATAATATTTTTGGTTAAAAAGCATTAGTTTTTCCCGCTACCGTACTAGGCTAGGTTGCCAATCATTAAGTTGTTGGCTATAGGGTTGTGCAGTAGCTGATTTTCAACAAGCTGTAACTTATGTGTATTTTCCTCAACTTGTGTATGATAATTAGCAAAAGTACTCTTATTCCAATTATGAAGCTCTGTTTTGATGGCTTTTTATCTTCTAGTAAGTCTAAATATGGGAGAACCTATGTGATGTGTATGCCAATTATGACATACAATGCATTTAAGTTGATCATAAGTAGACTAATGTAGTTGATATCGAAAGGAGGTTTTTTTAGAAGACACCACAGAGGGGGCGTTACAAAGTAACACATGACTATGATTGGAGCATGTGAATGGACCATGGAAGGTAAAGGCCAGTGCATATATTGAAACCCAGTCAGACCTTCTGACTGATCTATATAATTTTTCATAGATTAAATGCCCATGAAGTCGTTGTTTCCAAGTAAAAGCATGGCCGTGAACTAGAAGAGATGATGCAGAATGGACTTTAGAAAAGTGGGGAAGTCTCCTTAAATGAGAAGACGTTGGAGCTAAAGCTCTCTTTTTTAAGAGAAGTCTTCAATTTCATTAAAGTCACCAACCAAGCACCAAGGAAAATCAATAATAGAGCTTAGTTCAAGTAGGGGTGCCCAAAATGCATCTTTTTCATGATTTTACGCAGGTGCATAGATACTAGAGATAACAGAGGGTTTCTATACAACATTATCAAAAACTAACACATGAATTACCTAATGTTCTCTAAGTAAGACATTAGCCATGATATTGGAATTATTCCAAAAGGGCCAAATGCTGCCACTATGATTAATAGGTAGTAAATAATCAAAGAATTCAAAACCAAGCATCAAAATAATATGATTACTTTTAGATTCAGACACCATGGTTTCGAGCAAAAATAACAGGTTCGGTGTATGTGTCGTAGTGAGTAACTTAACTTCGGGTTAAATTTGCAGTTTCTTAAAACCTTGAAAATTCCAAGCTAATGCTTTAATAAATAATCAACTATGAAGAAGAATGTTGGTGACTCAACATTACCAACCCATTGCCAATAGGAGTCCATAAACAGCATTCTAGGCACCAATCAACCATTAGAACTTAGGACAATATTTCTAACTATTCCAAACCATCAATACCCATGATACTTAATAAAATGGATGTTGTAGTAGATAAAACGTAGCAAAAATATACCTTGTACTTTGCTAGCAAAGTACAAATGGTCTATCATGAAGCCAAATACCACTATCCATAAAGGCACTAAAGACATCATCAAGGACTTCCAACTAAATCAAGAGGTCAACAGTGAAGTTCCATGTCATCATTCAAAGAATATGGTCCACATGGGTAGAAAGCTCATAAAATTAACAAACTAGAAAACCTAGTTGAGTTTGAACTTCCTTACAAGGAAGTGAATTCAAAATTTATCTATGAGCATATAATAGAATACACTTGAGTCCAAGAATGAATACATGCATTCCATAATGGGTTAAAAATCCAAACTAATAAATGGGGTGCAATGATGAAGTAGGAACCAAAAAATAGGAAGCAAAGCAATCAAAATTAGTTTAAATTGAAACTCAAAAAGTAGAGTAAATTTTTCGGTCATAGACAAAAATGGCCAATACCCACGAAGGCGTAGACAAGCATCCATGGACACAAACCAACCATGTGAAAGTGGTGATCTAAATACTCAAGAACAACATGTATTATCATGTAGGACAGCAGACATGAGTTGCCATGGCGCAGTAGGTCAATCATCGTAAGTAGCATTCTAATCACTTTAAGGTATTGTTCCAAGTAGGAATAAGAAGCACCAGCATACCACTTAACTGGAGAGCCTCGAAACCCAAAAAAATGCAGTAAGTGCATTTTAGTTGAAATAAATCATCAGTTATCGGATTAAATGCAATTTGGATCATAGTGAAAATAAGGACTAATGCGCTTTATCCAAAGTTGAAAGATATCATGATAGGATCGTTGATGACACCAATCAAGAAACTTAGCAGAAAGATATTGGGGATAAAAAATCCTGTGGCAAACAAATACAAACCAATAAAGCTTAGAATAAAAACTATAGTGAATTGAAAGAGTAAGATCTACTGAAGCACAGATACAAAACTCTAACAATAATTCAAAGACTGTAACCTAGTTATATGGCATTAACAACACTTGAGGTAAGAAAAGGACTGCAACCATGAAGGCATGACTAGATATATGCTTTTGCATAAGTTTGATTGAGAAACCAACATAGATCTTCAGAGACTAATAATGATCCAGGAAAAACCTTGATATCCATGTCACCTTATCCATGCCCGATTAGGGTCGTGGCACATTGTATGGTCATGGCACAAGAAGGCCCACAAGGAAGTGAGTGGGACTTGGGCACTAGAGGCCCACTCTAGTTAAGCCCCAAAAGGAGACACATGCTTTTGAAAATTACTATTTTACCTTTGCTACAATTCTCTATAAATATTAACTAACTCGTTAGAGTAATACGAGACCTAATATTTACTCGTTAGAGTAATACGAGACCTAATATTTATTCTAAAGGCATCATCGTTTTATCTCCCTTTTCCCCATAAATAGGATCTTTCTCCTTTCCTTTCGAGAAGCCTAACTTGGCTATCATATGGGCGTTCCTTAGATCTCGCATTTGAGGATTGCCTTTTTCTACAAGGAAGAAACACAGAAGGAGTCTGGTTTGAATCACCCACCTGCATATAAACCCACTATCTTGCCAACATATCAACATCAAACACTTTCCATAAATAGATTGGCGCTGTTTGCAGGGAGAGCAGTAGAGAACGATAAATGTCAGTGATGCGACCCAAGGTAGGATTTGAAGGGATAAAAACTAAAAGGCAGATCCAACTATAGTTCAAAAGAGCACTCCTTTGAGGGCCCTAAAGGCTGAGGATACTTCCCAGGGCTCCCAAGCGATCCCCCGTACGATTAGACAGATGCCACCCGAGTGGGAAGCATATGTGACCATCATTGCCTTGAGGAACTTCATGTCGATCATGGTTGAAATGCTTATACAGCAGCTCACAATGCAGGTCACAAGGACCATAGAGGGAGCAAGTTCCAAGTAGCCCCTCCTAGTGTTCTACCTCAGTCCAACAGTAGTAATGAGCCCTTCAATGGTCAGGGCCACCTTAGGTTCATTAGGGGAAATGCTCCATCACATGGCAACATTTGGCTCCAGGCCACTAAATAGCCATGTAAGGTGCCATTGGACCACCTAGGAGGGGTTAATGCCAGACAAATTATCCAAGTAAAGTGAGCCTCATAGATGGCCAACGAGAATGTCACACTTTCTAGATCCGCCCACTCCTTACATTACCCACTCGTAACACTCGGTCTGGTTTAAAGAGTAAGACCAATCATCATGCCCCCAAAAAAAGGGCTGGAGAAGAGGCGACATGTTGCCCGAGCGAGGATAGAACTGAGAAACTCTGAAGAACACTGGTGAAGGAGCGTACATGAGGCCCCTTTATACATGGATGATACGACTAGGACAAGGCTGTAGAAAGGGTTAGCCAGTCATGGCAAATACCACAAAAAGGTGAAGGGCACATAGGAGTCCACTACTCATGAAAATTTAGCGAAAGTCATCTTCTCCCATTAGGCTTTTAAGAATAGCCGCCCACCTGGGCTCGCCGTCTTTTGCTACACTGTTTAGCCAAGAAATCATGGATGACTCTGCATACAGAAAGGTAAAAGTCCCTAGCCTGGAGTTGCATGACGAAACTATATATTCTAAGGAGCACGTCAGGATGCCATATACTGCCAGTATTTCCCTATGACATTGAAGGGAGTTCCCAAGAATTAATACAGTGGGCTACCACCGGGCAGCATCACTTGCTTCAAAAAGTTGTGTGACTGCTTTGTGAGCCATTTCATTGTAAGTTGGAAGGAAAAAAAGGAACTAGCATACATCTCTTTAAAAATTAAGCAAGGGAAGAATGAGTCCATGGTCCGAATCATCAAGAGGTTTCGCCAGGAGACTGTCCTCATCCCAGATATGGAGGATGACATGTCCTACGCCTCCTTCCTTAATGAACTTCAGAATGGATGGTTTAAATTATCATGGTCAAGTGAAAGGAGACTAATCTCACAAAAGCCATTAAAAAAGTTGTGTATATTATTAGAACCATCGAGATCTGTGTAGAGACTAGGTACTGCAAAGAAAAAGGCAGAATAGAAGAAAGAAATCTAATCAAGCTAAAAGGAGGTAGGAAAATAAGACCTGGGATCAACACTTTAATGCAGATCCTTCAAATATCCTCATAGAAATCAAGGGACACCTTACGTTGAGAAAGCCACAGCCCATGGATAAATTTTACAAATCACGGAACACCACAAAATAATGTGAGTTTCATTAGCAAAATGGCCATACTATTTTAGAGTCTCGGGGGTTAAAGAAGGCCTTCTATGAGCTTGCACATGGTGAACAAATAGACTGGTTCCTTAAAAGAGGCTGTGGGGCCTTAACAGAGGGAAAGCCTGCTCCAAGGGAGGCCCCAAGTAGAGTTGTACTCCACGGAAATAGTGGCTACCATAGCTGGGGGATACATTAACGGCATCTCCCATCCTATATGGAAAGCCCCGATGTGCAAGATGCAGCATGTGATGACCTCCAAGAAGGGCACACTCTTGAAGGCCCCGATCATGAATTTCAGTGAGATTGACTGTCGAGGCCTCATCACCCCTCATGATGATCCCCTTGTTGTGGAATTGAAAGTGGTAGTGCCCTTTTTAGGGCATTCTAATTAACACTGAAAGTTTGGCTGATATCATCACTTAAGAATGTCCCAAATAGCTCAAATACCCACAGTGAGACATCTTATCCCTCATAAACCTAATTTAAGTATTCGAGGGGTAGATAGTGAATTCGATTAAAATGATCTACTTACCCTCACGGTTTTGGGATAAGGTCACATGGAGAAACTTATAGGTGGACTTTTTAGTGGTTGATGTACCTACGACCTATAACGTTATCATTGGAAGACAGACTCTTCACAACGTCAAGCCAGTGATAGTTCCCTACTTATTACAAGTTTAATATGAGTTGGACAATAGAGATCTAGGAAAGCTCCATGGTGACCAGTGAACGGCTTGAAAATGCTACCTATTTATCATTAAGCTGCTTATAAAAAATAAAAAGTGCCCTAAGGAGGTGCCCCTATATCCCGAGGCACAGAAACTGTAGGTCGATCCATTAACCCCTACTGATGTTATACCCATCTACGCCATGATGATGAGGACCAAGGGTGCCCCTGTTCAGAGGCTACGAAGGACGTTGAGTCAGTCCTACTTGAGGATGCATGCACATACCGTATAGTGAAGGCCGGATGGGATATATTAGCACAACAAACACAACTCCTTATTAACCTCCTTAGGGAGTACAGGGATGTCTTCACCTTCAGCCCTGATGAAATACCTAGCTCAGGTCCAGCTATCATCGAGCACCATCTAAATGTCAACCCGGATTACAAGCTCATGCCATGGAAGAAGAGGCACAAGGGGGTATAGTGGTGCGTTGTGACTCTGGAGGATGTCCAAGGACTATTGGACACATAGTTCATTCGGATATGCTAGTACTCTTACTGGATATTAAATGTAGTGCTAGTAAAGAAACCTAAAAGGACATGGCAGATGTGTTTGGACTTCACAACCCTTAATAAGGCTTGCTTAAGAGATAGCTACGCCCTTCCTAAGATCGATAAAGAGGTGAACTCATAGGCCAGTCATGTAATGTTGAGCTTTATAGACTCCTTCTCTAGCTACCACCAAGTACCCGTGCATATGGATGATCAGGAAAAGGCTGTTTTCATCACATATAGGGGCTATATTATTGCAAGGTTATGCTGCGTGGGCTAAAGAACATAGGAGCGACATATCATTGGTTGGTAAGTAAGGTATTTGGACATCTCATCAGAAAGAACATGGAAGTCTATGTTGATGATGTGATTATTAAAATTAAGGAGGATGCTAGGCATGCAACCAACCTGTGTGAAATGTTCATCTTCCTTCTCACCTATGGAATGAAACTTTACCACAAAAGGTGTGTTTTTAGGGTAAGGTCAAGAAAATTCCCGGGATTCATGATTAGTAATTACGACATAGATGTTAACATTGATAAAGTCTAAGTCATCCTCAACATAAAGCTCCCAAGGAATGTAAAAGAGGTGCAGCAGTTAATGAGACGCATGCCTAAATTAAGATGCTTCATGTTAAAGTTCATAGATAAGTTGCCAACCCTTCTTCCAAGTACTCAAATAGTGTACTAATTTTGAATAGAACTAGGAAGCAGATGTGACATTCTAGTCGTTGAAAGACTACCATGTCCCGGCAGCCCAAAATTACCAGCCTGGCACAAGGCAAGCCTTTGCTCCTATACTTAGTCGTGTCGAAATTGGTGATAAGCAGGGTCCTAGTGGTAGAAAGGAATAGGGAAGAGATTCCTATACACTATATAGGTCACGCACTTACAGGCACAGAGCTTAAGTAACACTTAATTTAGAAGTTTGCTTATGTCCTAGTCGTAGCAAGTACGAAGCTTTGTAGTGCTTTGAAGAGCACAAGGTGACGGTTTTAATAGACCAGCCTTCGAAAAATGTCCTATAGAAACTCAATATATCAGGGAGGTTACTAAAGTGAGCAGTCGAGCTATTCCAATATGAGATAAAGTTCGATGCATGATGAGCCGTCAAGGCCTGGGCCCTAGCTGACTTGCTAGCTGAAAATGCCAGCGCAGACTCACAACACTCGCTAGGTGAGGATGCATGGAATCTTCATGTGGATGGCTCTTCAAGTAGGGTTCGTGGTAGGGCCAGTCTCCTGGTAGAAATTCTTCAAAGTAAGAAACAAGTGCACGCACTCAGGTTCATGTTCAAGGCCTCTAATAATGAAGTAGAATACGAGGCCTTAATAGCAGGTATTTAGTTATGTTATATAACTAGGGCTGACACCATCCAAGCCTACCCGGACTCTCAGTTAGTTGTTGGTTAACTCAATGCTTAGTATAAGATTAAGGATGAAATAATGGCAACATTTGCTCGATGGGTGTGCAAGGTGACCGGCCACCGAAGGCACTTTGGAATCATTGACATCTTGTGGTCTGAAAATCGCTAGCTGATGTCTTATCAAAGCTTGCTAGCTCGTCGAGCTTACAACAAGCCCAAGGGAATTTGGTGAGAGACATTGCTTAAAGGAGTATAGACTCCACAAGGTCATATGGCTAGATGAGAGTTCTACCTGGATGAACCTCATCTCGGCGTATTTGGTAATTAGGACCCTTCTGCCCAACCCTAAGGAATAGAGTGCATCAAGAAGAGGGCTAAATGGTTTATCCTGTATGACATTACCCTTTACAAGTGATCCTACACTTGTCCAATCTTGCATTATGTAAAGACCAAGGTGGGGGAATAGATCCTAAAAGAGATCCACCAAGGCGCCTGTAGCTCGTATATAGGTGGACGGGTAGTAGATATCACAGCCTTTAGACTGGATATTACTACTTGTCCCCAAAGGAAGATGCCATGACCTTGGTAACGAAGTGTGAAAAATGCCGGAAGTTCTCTTCTGTTCAAAAAAACCCCCATTGACCCTCATACTAACGACTCTCTTGTTCGCCAAGTTGGCTATCGGTATCATTTGGTCGTTCGCAAATGAAACCAAACAACATAATTACTTATTTTTCACTATGGAGTACATCACAAGATGGGTCTAAACTGAGGCTTTGGCTTCAACTGTGGCCAATTGAGGTGCAAAAGTTCATTTGGGGAAATATAATCACCTGATTTGGCATTCTTTAGGGGATGATATTTGACAACGAAAGGCAGTTTGACACTGGCGGGATCATGAAGTAGCTCAAGGAGTATAATCATTAGACACAGTTCTTCATCATCACATATCCACAAAGTAATGGTTAGGCCAAAGAAGCCAACAATGTCACCTTATCCAGTCTACAGAAAAAGTTGGACCAAAGGGAAATGGGCCAACAAACTACTGGGTATATAGTGGTCTTCTGCACAACTGAGAAGATTTCCATGAGGGAGACTCCTTTCCTGCTGGTATATAGTTCAGAGGCTGTCCTTCTAATGGAAGTAGCCCTCCATACTCGCTGCCTTACTAAACAACTCGTGTTGAGGGAGGCCCTTAACTTGTTACTCTCAATATAAGGAGACACCTACGGAAGGCACTTTATAAGTTATGGATGGCATGACTCCATTACAGGAAACTTAAAAAACAACCCTTGGGTGTCAACGATCTGGTTTTGAGGAAGTGCAAAGTCGTGGCCAAAGCACACAAGCATAGCAAATTGATTGTTAATTGTGAAGGACTATATGACGTTCGACAATAGGTCAATCTATGACATATCGCCTCATCACTCTTTAAGGAACTGAAATCCCACGGATTTGGCACAATGACAACCTGAATAAGTACTTTATTTAAGGAGAACCCAAACATACTATCCCCTCTTTCTTTTTGTTAGATTATGGCAATAAATAATGATTGTAAAAGGGACCACGTATTCACTTTTTTACAATCAATCAAAGAAAGCTTTTGTCTCTCTGTTTCGCTGGCTTCCTTGTTTATGTTTTGCTTATTGTTAAGGTTGGAGGCATATGGTACGACCATCATGGTTGATTGGCCATACAACACACAAACAATAAAGTAAAACTCAACAACAAACATAAGGTCAAGACAAGCAAATAACATAAACATCTAAAGCAGTTGAATTCATTGAATTTCTGAATAACCCATAAAAGGTGGCCGATGCCCTGACAAGTAAAATAATTACAAGGAAAAGGTAAGGGGGCGAAGCAGAAAAAGGAAGGGATGGAGCTACATTAGTTGGCATAGCCTTTGTTTTCATCGTCAAGTTCGTCTTAGAGTGGGATGGTGTGGTCCAGATCCATAGGGTCCTTATCTTCAGGGCCTTTAGCCTGCTTGTACTAGAAAGACCTCATTAGGATCCTACCCAACAACCAAGCATAATGGTAGTCTTAAATGTACCTGACTCACACCTCAAAATACCCTACCTTCTATTAGAAGATGGGGGAAAGACGCTCAATGAAATCACGAAAAAAGTTAGTCCGCTCATCTCAGTTGGGCTTAGAACCGCACCATATGTCCACCTCAGCTTCCTCCTGTGCAACCATCATTTTGGTCTCACTTATATGCTTAGGCCCTCAAGGTGATGGTGAAGGCTCTTTCTTTCCTTCTCTTACTCCTCATTCTCCTTCTTCAGCTTCACCCACCACCTCTTGTATTCGAAGGTGAATTCTTCATCTTCATTCTTCTCCTCCTTGAGCATGTGGATCCTGATGGCCCTAATGGCATAGGCAAAGCCCATGGAAGATAACCAAGAGAGAAGTCTGATAAGAAGGTGAGGCAAAAGATATAGGAAAGCGTGACATTAAAAGGGTTAAGATTACCTCAGCCATGGTCACCCATTCCTTAATTACCAGCTAAGCTTCGGGGAGGTCGGGGAGCAAGATCCTAAGAATCAGCAAGAATCCCCACTAACTCAGGCTTGATGTAGTGGTTAACATCAACGAAAAGCATGGCAGCTGCAAACTTTCAAGGCCCCGCTATAACTTGCTGATGGGTCATTTGACGATTCCCCTAGGAGCCCCCTTGAGGGTACGACCTCGGTACCCCCTTCATGTTCTCCTGATGATTGCCAGGCAAAGGCATGCCCGTTTTAGGAGAAACCCGCATGCATGAGGCCTTCATAGTAGGCCTTTGTTTGGGACCCTGCTCCTTGGGACACTGACATTTCTTGACTATGTTAGGGATAAGCTGATAGTGGGGACAGAGTGACACTTAGTCCTCAAAAGAATCTTGGCCTACACCCGAAAAGAAGGTGCGTTAGTCTTTGAGAAACAGAGTAAGGCAACAAAAGAAAGGAAGGGGACTAAATAACCAACCGTAGATACTTAAACTTAATGCGAGGTTGATATTCCTCTTCAATTACACAGCCTATCTCTTCTTAAACCTCCTCGAGGGCAACATCCCCAATTTTCAGCCATGACACCTAGTATGAGCCTGGAAAGAAGGAAAAGGAAGTCAGATAAGTTCAGTAGTGAACTAACAAGTAAAGGAAGTGGACAGTACCCTTCGAGAAATGTTTCATATTAAGCAGCCGGATCGCTACTAAGAATTCTTAGAGTACGCTAGCTTCGAGAGCTAGTTTAGTGACTCTTTATCACTATACTTAACCCTCTTCCACATGAGTACCTTCCCCTTCTGTTTCTCTATCACCTTAGCCATAAATGAGGGTAGGGAAAGGGGGCCAATTGCTCTCTTGCATGATATATTGGGAGTAGTTTGCAGCCTTCTATTCATACTTATTAGCCACACTGAACGACTTCTTTTTGGGCTTGTCATCATTCTAAGACGGGAGGTCTCCCTAGCCATGTTCGCACTTCACAAAGAGGGACTCGTACTTCCATTTCTTTAGCTTAGATTGCCCCTCAATAGCTAACATACAGACTTTCTTGTCGTTGAAAGAATACCACCCATTCTTCCCAGCTTTCCCCGGAGCCTTCTGAAGGATGTGCACTTCGGCAAAGGCTCGGGCCATGTAGTTTAAGCTCTAAAGCTCACAGGTTGCAATGAAACAACAGATGCTATGAAAGGACATCAATATGATTTGGGCAACGACCAGGTTAAAGTCCTTGTAAATATTGCAAATCACCTTATACAAGGGGTAATGAAGTCCATAGCCTTAGGCTGTGCAATACACGACGATGAAACTGGGGGCTTACTCTTGACAGTGGCATCTAGATAAGGAATAATGAATGAATAAGTAGAAAGTAGATAATATTTTATTTTAAGTTCGGATCAGTTTAGTCGCTCTACTACCTTGGGATTGGGGAATTACGAACTCGGTCTATCATTAGGGTCAGACCGAACAGGAGCGCGTGGGAAAGACACACTGACCGCTGCAGCCTCCCCAATGGTATCATCATTAAAAGATTCCTTATTAGAGCTTGACCCATCGTAAACATGACTAGAAGAGCCCACATCCCTACTTACCCTAAAGGAATATGGATAGGAAGAGAAATTATCTTCTGATAGCCCTTTAACGATGAGCTTTAGAACTATCTCTAGGTGCATGGTCCACATGGCCCTTGTTAGCTTGTGTTCTTGAAAATCACGCATATGGTTAACAACCACATCAATTTCCCATGGATAGACCACCTTCTATTCATTCCTAAGCATACTAGAGGTACAGGACCACCCATAGCTAAACCACGAGTTATCAAATCTATCATAGATGAGAAGGGTATAAAGGATATTCTTAGGTTCTCTAAACTTGTTTTTAGGAGGAAAGGATATAATGATTGGGCCATTTATCTTGGCCGAAAAATTTGGAAATACTGAGTGACACTTTTTAATAATGTCGAGGGATTTCACTCGGGGAGTCGCACTCGATGAAGAGACAGAGGATGGTATTTCTTATTCTGGTATACAAGGATTAAAGTGCGGACAGAATGTGCATACCTATTTTTGGAAAAAGTTTGAGGATTGTTGAATGATTGACTCTTGGAGGATGAAGATCAAAGGGAGAGGTTGAAGATGACTTTGAATACTCAAACTAGGATTAAACACTTCAACAAAAGGAAGCAAAGCTTCTCTCTCTCAGAATAAGCAACTATAAAGCAAGTGATTGCATTCTTGCTCCCTTTATTAAAAGAAGGGGGAGATGAAATAAAATGTTGTGCCCCACAAGGTAAGGACCCCATCAGACAAATGACATGTAGTGGGATGCCTTGCTTCGAGCAAACCTAAATTCCAAAGCATGACCCTTAGGCTATATGCTACACCTTTAGCCCCTAAAGGGCTAAGGTCTATGAAGCATGCCCCCCAGGGCCTTCTACTACACCTTTAGCCTCATGGGGCCCAAAGCCTAGTCCCCAGACTGTGTGTTGTATCTTAAGCCCCCAAGGCGCTAAGGTCCACGAAACTTATCCCTCAAACTGTACACTACCCCTTTAGCTCCCAAGGGGCTAAAGTCCTTTAAGAACGATCCCAAGCTACCCACTGCACCTTTAGCCCCTGAGGAGCTAAAGGCCCACAAACTACGATTGTTAGGCCGTACACTACACCTCTAGCCCTCAAAGGGCCAAGGTCCACGAAGCACGGTCCCCAGGCCATCCGCTACATCTTTAGTCTCAAGGGTCTAAGTTCCCCTAAGCATAGCCTCTAGGTCATCTGTTGCACCTTTAGCCCCTGAGGGGCTAAGTTTCATAAAGCAAGACCACCAGGACATAAATACCTTCATTCTCTAAGTGGCTAAGGTCCCTTAGGCACAGGACATGTGCTAAACCCTTAGTTGTCGGGCGGCTAAGGCCTATGAAGTGTGGCCTCCAAGCCACACGCTACACCTTCAGCCTCCAAGAGGCTAAGACCAATAAGCACGGCCCAGGTCGTTCGCTACACCGTTGGCCCTCGAGGGACCAAGGTTCGTGAAGTGCGGGTTATAGGTCGTATGCTACACCTTTAATACCCCAGGGGCTAAGGTCCTATGAGTAAGTCCTTCAGGCTACACTCTACATCTTTATCCCTCAAGGGGATAAGGTCCTCGAAGCACGACCCTCAAGTGGTCTGCCACACCTTTAGGCCCAAGGAGCCAAGTTTAATGGAGCAGGACCTTCAGCATTCAGCAGCATATGTAGTCTCATGGGGCTGTGGTTATAGAAAAACATAATAAAAATCACGATGTATTGATAATAAGATAAGATGTGAAGAATATGGTAACATTATCATCCTTAATAAAGTTCTTTTCATTGTAACCACCTGAAATACATGATGCAAAGAAAAGAAAGAAAAGTGATAGGAAAAGAAATGCGATCACCCGCAGAAGGTGCCTTTGCTATTGCCATGAACTGTTGCGGCCTTAGGAATAATAGTTGCTATATCATTAGCTATAGTAGGCGCCACAGTGGAAGGTTAACAATTAGACAACAAATGTGCCTTGCGAATATCGAGCTAAGCTTCAAACAATTATCAATTGAGGTTCTCTAAAGCACCCTTCAGTGCTTGGGCCACAATTTACGGCGTTGACCACCATAGCATAGAAAGTGGCTTGCACGATCGTTGAGATCTTGACTTACTGGGCAACTTCCTCTACATCATCCTATACATAATCTAGGCATGTCAACTAGTAATCACTGGGCGATGGCGTACGAGGGGTAGGAGGTAACACATCATCCATCTTCCACCACTTGAAGCTCTCCCAGACATAAATAGCCATCTCCTTTATGTTGAGGTAGTAACGAAAAACTAGCGTCTCAGATTTCAAAATCTCCACCGAGAAGGACAAAATGAGGGGTGAAAGGTGAGGATTCACATTCCAACCCCCTATAAATTTTTATAGGTTTAAACCCCTTTGGAAAGAGCACTAGCATTAAAATACTATGGGTAGTCCAATCATCAATAGGGCACTAAAAATTCTTGCCACATGTAAAAGGGTGTATGGATCTCTACAATAAGCTAAATTGATCCCAGTCAGGAAGGATATTTTTCTCCACATGCCACCTACATTGCCAATCAGAAGCTGTATCGATAAAATGTGAGGGGCTGAATGATCTAGGAAAAATCTAGATGCATGACCTTATCCATGCACTAGTAGGGTCAAGGCCCATTGTATGGTTGTGGGGTAGGGAGGCCCAAAAGGAAGCAAATGAGGCCTAGGAACCAAACGCCCAATCTAGTTAAGACCCAAAACACACAGTTCTTTGAGAATTACCATTTTACCCTGGTTATAATTCCCTATAAGTGCCCACCTACCTTGTCTAAAAAAGGCATTCATTACAAACATGAACCCAGGGTCTGACATCCTACATTGTCAAAGCAATACCTCTTAGAGTAAAGGCCTAAGCTTTATTATAAAGTACTATTTTTTTATCTCTCTTTTCGCCAAAAAAAGAGAATCTTTCTTCATCCTTTTCAGGAAAGGTAGTTTGACTATCAGAGGAGTTTTCCTTAGATGCAACATCATGGGGATTGCCTTTTTCAGAGGAAGAAGCCTGAGAGTCTAGCTTAGTACCAGCACGTAGGCCCACTCTCTTGCCACCTCAATATCAAACTTTGTGTGAAAACATATGATACCCTTCCTTTGTCACCTTATTTCAAAATTCACACCCTAACTCAAGATTGAGATAACAACAATTTAGGAAAAAGACCCAAGATCTAATGTTTAAAGGCTCGTAAAGCAATTGAAATAACTCATAGGAGGAATGCTCCTGATTTTTCTTCTTGGGGTCAATAAACGTTCAATCTATGGATTTGATGTTTTAAATTTGAACAAGTGACTTAGGTTAATTCCCGTGGAAGCTTGGCGAGTTATGAAAAAATCTAAAAGTGGATTTAAGGAAACCCAAATTAAGTGTAAATGAAAGACACACAAGGGGAACGTCAGTAAAGATCTGAGCTCGACTATAACAGAGCCATCACAATTAAACGTAAGGTAGAGAAAAAGCAATAAGAAGAAGAAAAGTGGAAAGGGGAGGAAGGCAATGAAGAAGTCGAGAAGAAGGGTTAGGAGGTTCCTTGTTGTTCTTCTTTCCACACTTCACATTTCGGGTGGGGAAAGCAAGCAAGCATGAGAATCGAGAATCCTCCCTATCGGACCATTCTCTCACGAGAGAGGCCACACTAGGCCATATGTATATATGCATATGTATACATGTATATATTTATGTATGTACGTATGTTGTATGTATGTATGTATGTATGTATGTATGCACACACACACACACACACACACACACACACACATGCACGCAAAGATATATTATATATATATATATTATAATAATATATATAATATATATATATATATGCATACATATATATATATATACCACACACACACACATATATATATATATATATATTATATATAAACATAAATACACACACACACACTCACTCACACACACACACACACACACGCACACACATGTCACTTAATCATGTAAATTGGTGCAAGGTTTTGAATGTGACTACTGTGATTTATGCAACCGATATTGTAGGATAACTTATTGCATTTTTTTAACGTTCATACAACAATATGTTAGCATAACATATATATATATATATATATATATATATATATATATATATATATATATATATATATGTATATATATGTATATATATATGTAAATTGGTGCAAGATTTTTAATGTGACTATGGTGATTTGTGCATCGCATATTGTTGTATAACATTTTGCGTTTTTTGTTGGAATTTGTTTTATGTTCATTTCAACAATATGTTACCATAACATATATATATATATATTTGCAAGAAAGTGTGAATTCACTCCATAAGAGACCAGCTGTTTATAAAAGGGTGCTCTTTTCTCATCCCCTTTTACCCTATGATTTTTTCAGTGCAATTATGGTAATTTCCTGAGATCCTTTTGAGTGTGAGTATCCTCTGGATTGTATGCTCTTTTATCAACTTAAACTGATCCTGTACCGGTATCTGTTGCTGAGAAAAGACATTTTCATTATGGCCTCTCCATATTTGGTATACAGTGGCTGCAGCAATGGCATACGTGACCTGTTTTTCTCCTCTTGTGCCTTTGATCTTCTTTAAAAACTTCACAAAGTTATCTTGATTGGAAAAGTTGAGAGATGCGTGCCACCAGTTATTCATAGATTGCTAAAGTTCTTTTGCCCATCTGCACTGAAAGAATAGATGATCTGTATCCTGTGTTGCCTTATTATACAGCTCACACTTTAAGTCTGTAATTTGACTTGTAAACCGAGCCATTCTGCTTTTAACTCTAATCCTTTGATGCATGAAGATCCACATTATAAATGCTTGCCTGGGGGTCACTACTCGTGCCCATATACATTTGCTCCAGTCCTTGTAGTCCAGCTCCCCAAGTAGCCAATTGTATCCTCATTTGACAGAGTAGCTGTTTACTCCTTGCCATACCCATGTTCTCCCCGGAGTTATCCCTTGCTTAAATAACTCCTTATTTGCCACCACTTTTTTCCAGTACCAGCTGCAGTCTGGTGGTGGCTGATAATCCCACCAATCCTTCTGTTTTAAGTACTTTCCATGAACCCATTTAACCCACATAATATTTTTCTTCAAAGCAACCATCCATACAAGTTTAGCAATACTAGCCTTGTTTCATGCTGCTAAGTTTTTAAACCCAATCCCTCCATACTTCTTTGGTGTACAGGCTGTGTTCCATGGTATAAAGGGAGATCATTTGAATTCTGCAGTCCCTCCCCATAGATAATTTCTACATAGTTAATTAACTTAGTCAATTACCTCTTGAGGAAGAATAAAGATAGAAGCCTAAAAGTTATAAATCCCAAATATAACAGAGTTGAGAAGTTGTGCTCTACTTGTAAATGAAAGGTTTCTTATAGACCAGAGCTTCATCTGCCCCATAATCTTCTCTACTAGGGATCTGCACTCTATTTTACTTAATTTGCTGGTTGTAATAAGAAGCCCTAGATATCTCATAGGGAGGGCCCCCTCTTGGTATCCTGTGATGTCCACACATTTCTTCTGTAGTGGAGGGTCACACCCCCTACACACTAGATGTGATTTAGCTTGGTTAGCCTAAAGCCCTGCTACTTGTTAAAATTTATGTAAGGTATTCATGATTATATGTAGAATAGGGGATGAGCTTTGCCAAAAATTATCACATCATCAACAAACATCAAGTGGTTCATTTCCATTTGCTTGCAGTTGGGGTGGTAACAGAACCGAGGATGATTGCCTGCAATCTTCATGAGTCTTGTAAAATATTCCATGGAAAGGACAAACAGTAGTGGGGGGAGTGGATCACCTTGTTTGAGGCCTCTTCCCCCTTTAAAAGCATTACCTTGCTGGCCATTCACATTTACTCGGTGGGAAACAGATGAGATATAGGTCATTATCCAAGCCACAAACTATGTTGGAAATTTCAAGGAATTGAGCAATTCCTTAATAAACTGCTAGTGCATTGAATCGAAGGCCTTGTGAGGGTCGATTTTCATAATACGCCTTGGGGATATCCCTTTTCTAGTGTACCCCTTAGCTATGTCTTGACACATGAGTATATTAAACAAGAGCTCTATGTCCTTCACAAATGCCCCTTGGATATGATGTATCAGATGGGGTAGCACACTTTTAAGTCTGGCGCATAGTAATTTAGCAACACATTTGTAGGTCTAAACTCTTTTGCTTGGGTAGGGTTTAGCACTTTTGGGATCAACACCAGTTTTGTTTCACCCAGAAAATGTGGCATATGGCTTGTGAGGAAGAAGTTTTGGATGACATCACACACCAGCCCTCCTGTTATATGCCAAGTAGCCCTGAAAAAATCACTACTAAAACCATCAGGCCCTGGTGATTTGGTATTAGGTATAGAGAACATTGCAGCTTTAATATATATATATATATATATATATATATATATATATATATATATATATATATATATATATTAAGTGATCATGTTTGCTTATGCCAGGTTTCATATTGTTAATGAGTAGAATTGATTGTATTATATGCTATATTTATTTGTCGTCTCACTCACAATTCTTTTTTTTAAAACTATCTACCAAACTTTCATTTTCCCCCTAGGAAAGACTTATATATTTTATTAACTATTATACCAATTAATGGACTAGTAAGATGCTTAATATGTATACATCATCATTGAAAAAGTCTTAGAAGTCAAGGTATATATAAACATTTTATGTTTATATATGTAAACACTTTACACATATAAAAATTTTGAAATCAATTAATAAAATGAACTTGAATTGTAGCTTTTCCTTTTAAAAAAATGAGCTTAGTAAAGAGATATATGCTATTAATTTTTCAGATAAGTACTTGATAATATAGACATTGGTACATTATTGTAATTAACATTTATAGTAAGATCACTCATTTATAATGTATACTAGAACTATGGCCCTTGTGATACAAGAGTTGAGTTAGATAATATGCCAACGTCCAAAATTATAACAAATTCATCAATAACATTTTTTTTTTCATCATTCAAATTTTATAAGCTAAATAATCTTTGTATCTATTGAATTTCTTAGGTTTACACATGTAATATTTTTAAATAAGCAAGTAAATGTTCATTCATGACATTTGTAAGTAACTGAACAATAAGAAGATGAGAGGTTTGATGGACTACATAAAGAAAATAAAAAAAGAATTGCATGCATGTTAAAACACACAAAATAAACTTAGATACTAATTAATAACCTAACCAACAAAGTCATGACACTTGACAAAAATCTGTAAAGTCACCCAACTGCATATATAGTCAATTACATGAGAATATGTAAATCCATTTTAAAAATTATTTTTTTAACAATTTAGCTCTAATAGCAAATTAGAAAAAAGGGATTTAACTCAATGTGTGTGTGTGTGTGTGTGCGTGTGTATATAGACATACACACACGTACGCACGCGCACACACATAGATGGAAAGACAGATATATATATATATATATATATATATATATATGCATATATATATATATATATATATATATATATATATATATTATATATATAATATATATATATATATGCATAGCAGATATATATATAAGATATATAGATATATAGGCTATATATATACTTATATGACTAGATATATTATATATATATATATATATATATGTGTGTGTGTGTGTGTGTGTGTGTGTATATATATATGTATGTATATACTCAATTACATGAGAATATGTAAATCCATTTTAAAAATTATTTTTTTAACAATTTAGCTCTAATAGCAAATTAGAAAAAAGGGATTTAACTCAATGTGTGTGTGTGTGTATGTGTGTATATATAGACATACACACACGTACATGCGCGCGCACACACATAGATGGAAAGACAGATATATATATATATATATATATATATATATA